>JAQQAE010016957.1:0-11616 GCA_029823295.1 Pseudamia nigra
GCTGAAAACAGTTCTGTTTACCTGTGCATATGACACCTGAAAGTATATTTTCTGCACTCTTGGCTTTTAATGTTATTTATTAATTCATTTTATCTTTTATGTGTTAATTTTATTTCTTCTTTGATCAAACTGTAAAGCACTTTGAATTGCCTTGTGTATGAATTGTGCTCTATAAATAAACTTGCCTTGCCTTGCCTTGATATGTGTAGTTGGTTTGTACATCCAGAGAAAAAGAGTGCTTTCTGGACAAGTTTTTAAAAGCTGATCAAAGCCATGTAAAATGCATAGGAAATGTTATACAAGATGAAAATTATGCTCTCTAAGACCAAAATAACAAAAATGCTAAAATGCTGCAAGGAATACATAAAAAGAAGATAAAATAGAGGCAGCAAAGACAATAATGCCCCAAAAAATGATAAAAAAAGTGAAAAAGATGCATCAAAAAGACAATTATGAAAAAAAAGGTGGGACGTTCTGTAAATAAGACACAACAGAATACAAACATACAGTACATTTAATTGATGATTGATTAATTCAACATTGTTTGTTAATGAAAGGGTGAGTAAACATTGGCCTGGAATCTGCCATGGCTAAACCATGTGAAAGTGTCAGAAATTGCAATACCTTCAATGTCCACTAGGGACTGGCTCTAAAGTGAGTCAATCCCATTGGCTGTATGTCAATCCCCATAAAGTCCCATGTTAAAATGTCCAACTTTAGAGCATAAATATGGAGGCTTATATAACCGGGTACAAACAGTTCTGGTCGCTATAGTTTGTTTCCTTCTCTGTGCGCACTGTACCGGGGATGAACTTTTGCAGCTCTGTTTACATGATTCAAATGCCTATATTTTTGCATAAGTAGCAGCACTTTGATTGACAGGTGTGTACCAATATGGCAGCACTCAGAGGCTCCTTGTTTGAGCTTTGGCTCTTGAGACACCTATGAGTGATGTTGCCAAGGGTTTATATATAGTCCAAGTAAAAATTGAGACAGCATGGCACTTTTAAAATAAATTTAAAAAGAGATAAATAAAAAAAAAGAGTTTTTAGGTCAAGCTGAAAATGGTCTAGTTTTACTAGTCTAGATGTCTGTTGGACTACCATGCATATTGGAAAATTAAGCTCTATTCTGTGCATCAAAATGTGCACTGGCTAAAATAACCAATTAAAAGTGAGAATATGTTAATCAGTAAAAGTATTATGTTTTATTGAATACACTTATTTGTATGTTTACTTGATTTTTGTCCCACTTTCTTTCTTACTTCCACTTTTTATTCAAATGTTCACATGCAATAAACAACCATGTCATGCCTAACATTAAAATAAAAACATACAGTAACATCTAATAAACTTAATGCAATCCATTTTATTTTATATGTGAGACAGTATATAAGCAAAGTTTTCTGTTTTTTGCAGAGGTGGCCAAGTTTTACTGATGGATGTGTTTCTGCACTCAATGTGTCATTCACTGTCTGCAGGGACAAAACTGGTGTTGACATGTCAATCATAACAGTTGTAGCCTTGAAAGACAAGGTGAGGTGTTCCCTCTAGGGACACAGTTTTGGGATTGAAGTGTTAGTGACATTTTATTGCAATATACTGGATTAGACAAAGAAAAGATGAAGACAAACTAGAAATGGGAAGAAGACAAATGCACATGGTATATACTGAACTCTGCTCTGCCCTAGGTTATTGGTACAGATGGTTAAAAATAAAGGAGAACGCATGGGAGAGAGAATGTTAAAGAAGAATGGGGGGCGGGGGGTAGTTGCTGCCAGCATCCTCCTGTTGTTACATGGTCAGTCCATTATGATGTCAGACTGCTGCCATATTAAGAGGCTGTCAGGATAAGTCAGTTTCCACCAGATCAACTTGCAAGTGCACCACTTTGGGACCTGTATAAATAATCCGAAGCCTCTTCTGTACATTTTATACTGATGGATGTCAAATAAGAATTGCTTAAAGGACACAGGCAGGAAACTCTATAGGAACAAATTGTTGCAAAGAATCTGCAGTTTCTGGGAGGTATTTTTTTTTATTGAATTGTCATCAGTTAAAAATAACATGTTACTTCCATGAAATGTGATAAGTAATGTAATTATTTTAATTTACTGGGCAACACACCTGTCAGGTCCTATAACATAAATTTATATTTAGTGTATCATTAGAGTTTATAAAGATTCTGCAGCACATAATGATTTCCTTGTCTGATGACATGGTTATGGACAAATGCTATGAGTGGTGAGCTGTCAGAATGTAAATAAATGTTGTACAAACAACTATTGTATGTAAGTCCTGTGTAATTACCAAGATTTTGAACAGTAAGAGTAGTTTAATACATGCACGTTGTTTTCAGTAATTTCATCAGTAATTAAATTCACTTTGTAGAACATGTGGCAGGGAACTGTAGTTTGTAGACATCTGCATGCAGTCTGTATCCAGAAATTTTCAGTTTGATGTACCGTATTTTCCAGATTACATGTTGTGGTTTTTTGCATAGTCTGGCTAGGGGAGCGACAAATACACCGGAGTGACAATATATAAAATTATTTTGAATATTGGTTCTTTGTCACACTGACAGCCGCTAGAGGTCACTGTAGGCTTGTGTACCTGCATCTGCCGCATCTCTATTACTGACTATTTAAAATGTGGACATTATTGGTAACAACCATACCTGCCATCAGCTTAACACCGAATGTATCAGCGTCACTTACCCGGTGAGGCAGGGAGGCGAGCCGTGAGCTCTCGCTTCTGGTGTCAAGCGCACGGCCGCCTGTCCGCCCGGCTGCGTGCTTGATGCGTGTTCTCCGAACAAATGTGACGTGTTCTCCAGAGCGACTTATACACTTTTTTTCCTCCTTCATTATGCATTTTTTGGCTCGTGCGTCGAACATATAACAACAAAATACGGTATACATAAAAATATTGTGCATTGGACAATAAAAGCATTAAAGTTCAATCACTTGATCAATAGAAACAGATACACTGACACTTCATTCATCAAGCTCCTCTCCTGTGGAACCATGTCCTGGTCTGGGTCTGGGATGCAGACACACTCTGTAACTTTAAAACTGGACTTAAAACTTTCCCTTTTGACAAAGCATATAGTTAGGGATGGGACAGATGACGCTTAACCCTCTCTTAGTTCTGTTGCATAGTCCTAGACTGTTGGTGGACTGTGATGCACTGAGCTCCTCTCTCTCTCTCTCTGTCCCTCCCTGCATTAAATTCCATGTCATCTATATTGTGATACTAACTTTGTGTCTACCTGTAGTTCTGTGCTTCCTCCCCCTCTGTTCTATCTCTTGTTATCCTTCCTACAGGTCTAGATGTTCTTGACGTGCGGTTGCTGGTCATGGTCCAGTGTCTGCAATGTTTGTTGTTCTATCTCTACTCTTTTGTTTTGTCTCTCCTCTGTCCACTAACCCCAACCGGTTGAGGCAAATGGTCACCTACCCAGCGCCCTGGTTCTGCTGGAGGTTTTTGTCTTCTGTTAAAGGAAATGAAAATGGAAATTGAATTTAAAAAGAAAGAAAAGTAAGGGCTTTCTCTGTTGTTGATTTCTAAAGTTTATGGCCAAAGGCTGTTTCCTGCTTCCCTCAAAGACCACTTTCTTTATTTGTGCACTGATGATATCAACATCAATATTGTGCACTTTATTACAATATGGAGTCAAAGTCCTTACAGGCTATTTTTTTTAGATTTATTTTTGCCTTTTGGAGCTTTATTAGACAGTTGTGGTGGAGAGAGACAGGAGAAGAGCATGGGGAGCAACATGCAGCAGGGGGCTGCAGGCCGGATTTGAGCCCAGGCCACTGAGATCAGGCCTTGAGCCATAAATGGGTGTGCACTGCCAGGCGCTCTACAAAGTAAGCTATCGAGGCGCCGCAAGTGACAGGCTATTTGTATATACAGTATTTTTTTTATACTGGGTTGAATTTCACCACCCTTTATACACATGATGTTTGCGAATTCTCAAGAAAGTAACAGCTTGTAACATGGTTGATATGTATGTAAAACTGTGTGTAATTGTAGACGACAGACAGACTCTCAGATATGTGACATCATCACAAAATTGTCTCTTCACAATCTGTTCAGAGCTGCTGAAGAGTTTCTGCAGCTTAACGTGAGCAGAACTGTAATGATTTTCACCTCTTTCACTACTTTAATTTTGAATAATGAGATGAAATTTGCTAAGGTAAGGACCAATTTGGTATTGGCGACATGGGTAATGTGACATGGATGGGCAGTCCGCTGAGTATAGTCACACAAAACTGAAGCATATACATTTACTTTCTCCTCAGAATTTCTTGACTTGTAAAGTTGTCTTTTACATTTTAAAATGGAATAAAACCCCAAATAAAAAAGTTATAGGTCTCATGCCATTGATGTGTAATGCATTTTTGGTCATATCACCCTGAAAGAGAGGGGAATAGAAGTGGACAGGAACCGAAAAAGAAAAACACCTACAGAGGCTGGGAATTACTGACAAACATTTTGATCATTCCACTGTGTCAATATATGATCATGCATTTTTTTTCTACTTTTTTACAGTATTTTTTGTCTCTTCCAGTAGTACAGTATAGTTATTAATATTAATTATTAATTGCATGGGCGGAATTGCAACAATACAACACATTCTCACACCCAAGTCATCTTATAGTGATGGTTGGTCACGTCAGAATTCATCACAGTACTGATTCACACAGCGCCTGTGCACACCGTATTGTATTGTGCATGGTGGTAGCCACTTTCAAGAGGGGTTTTGGCTACAAAGCTATTTTATGAGTGGCTCTGGTGAGATTTCCTGTGGGTAAGGATGTCTGCGTATTGCACACAAAATGTACAAAAATGCGCTGCACAAATTGGGAGTGAATCCCCAGTCTCCTATGTGGAGGTCTGTGTGTTTGGTGCAACCCCCCATAACCACTCCAACATCCTAGCAAGCTGTGAACTGAATATGACATGGCCATGCACTGCCTTGCATGCCTCACATTGATCAGCATATGATGATTTGGGAGTGAGAATGCATTGCAATATGAGGATCAGCAAGTGTAAAGAATCAATGAATAAAATGAGTTGTATCATTTCACAGACAAAATGAGAACCTGAAGTCAAAGAGTGTGCAAAGCAAAAGTCTCATAGTAGCATTAAATAAATATGTGTTAATATGTACTGTGTGGGAAATTGGAGTCACAGTCGAGGTATGTTTGGGTTGTTTTGCAGACTATTAACACCACTTGGCCCTTGTGACTCTACTCTGACACATCAGGAAGTGTTGCAGGAACTGTAACTCGTTTAATCCTCTAGGATGCAGGTGTGTTACTTAGAGCAAATATGTAATGTATAATACATCTTAATGACAGTTCATGTTGGTGCTGGTTAAGAAACAGTATATGTTCCTCAAGTATCCAGCTTTATGCTTGTGACTTGATAGACTGAAAAAAAAAAAACGAAATACTTGTATAATTTAACTTTATAGAGGATGAAAAATGATGCTTACCTGATATATTTGTGTAAACCTAGCTTTCTCGCATTTTAATTGACTTGTTCACACCCATATGATTACTTCATACTGAAGGGTCAGACTTTGATAACCTCTATTATAATCTGTACAAAGGAAGATAATTTAAACTGCTGATATAATCAACTTCATTTTGACTCTATAAGTGAGTGAGAAAGAGAGTGAGGACAAGTGCCAAGGTGAGACTCAGTGTGTTCTGTGTTCGATGCAGTACCACTGAAGAGCTGGTGTCCGGCAGAAGCCTATTAGCTACACAGAATCTAATGTGTCATACAGTCCCTCAGGCTTGTAGTCCTAATTGTCTGGAGGTGCAAAGGACAGAGTGGTGAACGGCAGAGGTTTGTGCTCAGCGGAATGTAAATACAGGATGTGATCACTGATGGAACAAAGGTGGTGGCGGTGTGGGAATTAAGCTGGAAACGTGCTTGTTATTATGTTTACAGTGCCTAAAGGAGGAACACAGAGATGAGGAATTCATACAAACGTTGGATGTTACATAAGAAGAACCCAAGTTGAGTGTTGGTCGATTTTCTCATAAGATCTGCTCACTTCAGTTCCTTCCATGACATTTCACTTGATTAAGGCTAGGACTTAGATTTGATCATTCCTAAAGATCAACTATGTTTTTCTTTATGCATTCTGTGATAGAATGATTCGTGTTCTCAGGATCATTGTCTGGCTGCATGATCCGTGTTCTCTTCACATTCTGTTTGCAGACACATCTTAATATTTTCCTTTACAATTTGCTGGTATAATTTAAAACATTGCTGTTCCATCAATGATGTCTATCTTGGACAAATGTAGCAAAACAAACCCAAACCATGACACTGCAATTATCATATATCACAGATGGGATGAGGTTCTGATTAGAGGTACATTTACTCCTTCACTTTACTAAAATATGTACTTCTGAGAGTAGTGTTTTTTCAGAATACTTTTTAGATTTACTCAGTTATATTTGTGATTAAAAAAAAAGTGTGAGAAGGGCTGAATTTGGCACAAAATGTGTTTTCCTCCAAATGACGGGGAAGCGCAGTCATTTTACGCACTGCTACTTAATCAACCAAAAATAGCAGAGATAAGCACATCCGACCACAAAGTTAGCAGAAACAATCAAATAAACTAAGAAAACTCAGCAAAAATAAGCGAACAACAACAAAAATCAATTTTAATATGAACAAAAATGAATATCATCCAGCAAGTTAACAAGAATAACATTGGACAAAAGTCAACAAAACAAATAACAAAATGAGCAATAATTATCTAAATGATCTAGGTGATCATTTAGATCATGAATAAGCACAAAATAGGAAAATAAGCAACAAGTCTTGAACACATTATATATTTTATTTTATCTTATCTGCCCAGTTGCGCACATATCACTTTATTCATCACAATTAATGTGGACTTGATATTGTCATTACCTAAATGCTAAATAACCAGTTCAAACACAATATATCACTCACTACTTTTTTCAAATGCATTTTTACTCTAATTCAACTACTTATATTTATGAGTACTTCTACCTCTGTTTGAGTCATTAGAATGATAAAGTAACTTTTATATGGATGCTGTTTCTGTTTACTCTACACACCACTGGTTCTTACTGTATATAGGTTTGCATTAGACAAATAGTCATATTACACCACCTGCCACTCCTCTCAACAAAAAAACATTGTTGCCTCGCTAAAAACCATGTAGACAAGCCTAAAGTCTGTTGGAAAATATGCTATGGATGAATGAGATCAAAAAAATGCAGATTTTTGGATTAAATGACATAATGACGCATCATCTTTAGAGAAAAATGACAAATATCCAATGTGTAAATGATGGTATAATTCATACAGGATCAAAAGTATTACATCATTAAGCTGCTTTTGAAACTGAAGATACCATTTGCATTGTGTTATTTACTCTTGAGTATGGTGTACTATTGTATGATATTCACATCCAAGTGTAAATGCTTCTGGCAGAACATGTTGTGTTTTGTTATGGGAGGTTTTGGGAGACATGTACTTCTCCTTCCAAAAACATGTACTAGGTTAATTGGTTACTCTGAATTGTCCGTGAATGTGAATGATTCTGTCTGTATAGTCATGAGGTCTCAGCCTCAAATTGTGAAGCGCCTAGAGATAATCAGTGATTATGATTGGCGTTATACAAATTGAATTATGTTAATGTATGGACTCTCCCTCTGATTGCAGTATGAGTTGGAGGGAGATCTATGTTCATGTCAACCTATGAGACTTCATCAAATCTAAAAAAGGTTTATGGGACTTTGTGTGTTCAAATTGTTAGCTTTTTCATCTATTCATTTTTAATAAATTATTTAATATTATAAAAATGTGTGATTGACAGCTGTCATGACGAGTCAATCTTTATGTACAGTCTATGGGTTAATGTAATACAAGATTATATCTTAGCCCAAATCATGTTTTTTTCCTAATCCTAACCATGACATTTTGTTGCAGAAGCTGTAAATGAAAATTGAAACCAGGCTCACCTTTTGCAGTGCTGTCTAACACTGGTCCTCCTGTGGCTGTGAAAGCATTTTTGTCGTAGCACACAAAGAATAGTACAAAGCTTTTTCACTCCTTGAACTATATAATAAGGAAAAAATACAAGAAAACTTAATGTGAGCTCAGACACATTCATTGCGTGTACAGATTTCTCTCTACGCTGTGACTTGTTCATCATAAGAAAATGTGTGGGAGCATATTCTGGATGCATTAACCTCTGAAGGTCATGTTTAAGAGGCTGCTGGTCAGATTCTGCGTCACTGATTTGATTTTTTTAAGTACACGCTTTATGTTTTAAAGTGCCCCAGTAGCATTCTGCCTCAGCTCTACTTCACTTCTTATCTAGAGTGTGTGTGTGTATACAACCTGCAATTGCGATGCATCATATAACTAGAAGGGCACTCAGCAGAGACCATACCTCCACCAAGGCTCACATTTCTCTAATGTTCTCTTTGTTTGTTTAATTTAGTTTTTGATAACCTTGGTGGTGGGTAGAGCACAGGTCAAGGGACCTGGATAGTTTGCAACAGAGTTTGGAAGTTTTTCTGACTTTTTCTGACGCCAGAGATGGGCAGCAGTGGTGGCTGGTGAAGTTATTTTTTAGTGGGACGTAGTTGTCAATTTTCAGATGAGCTATAACCACTTATCACCAATAGGATGCACCACAGAACACACACTGACATGCACATGCACTATTTTAAACCATTAGATTAAATAAAAATAAAAATACAGTTTCACTTTTTTTCAGTAAAATGTTTTAAACCTTTTATACCTGATTGAATCCATGCTTGGAAAATCTGAACTCATCAGACCACATGACCTTCTTCCATTGCTCCAGAGTCCAATCTTTATGCTGCCTAGCAAACTGAAACCTTTTTTTCCGGTTAGCCTCACTGATTAGTGGTTTTCTTGAGGCGACACAGCTGTTCAGATCCAGTCCCTTGAGTTCCCTCCGCAGTGTACGTGTGGAAATGCTCTTACTGTATTTGCTTAGTTAAATCCAGGTGGCGACTTTTTTTTTGGTCACGCAGTGTATGAGTCATTAGAACTATAGAGCAACACTACTTTTACTTGAATACTGTTTGTGTGTACTCTATGCACCACTGTCAGACGCTGAACTTGACAGAATAACAGGGCTGAGGGACAGAGGTATGTGCAAACAAACCAACACACCGATAAGATTACATTACCTCCTTGGCAGAGGTAATCAGATTTGCACAAAGCACTCATTTGCATCTACATTTTCCCATCAGATATATATTTACCCTCAACCTCTGTCTTTAATATGAAAATGACTTTCCAGAATGGGAAAACTGGGGATCTAAAACATAATTTATAAAAAGAATATGAGCCTAACATGCTGAATACTAACATTGCTACGTAACTTCATTCTGGCTGTGGCAGCCATCCTTTTCATATGACATGATAATGTCCATTCATAGTCAGAACAAAGCTTCAGCAGCTAATAAAACATTGATATTGGCCAATACAAAATTATTCTGCTTATAAAGAGCTGCTTTTGGAATTCAAATCAGGAGATGTCATATGAATGAATTCTAATCTACATGGCATGCATTGTCCTGTTTCCACAAAGAAATAAACTGCAATACACTAATCTTCTTTTACTCATTGACCATATCAGATTCACCACATATTATTCCAAGGCTTTATACTGTCAGAGCAAAGGCATGATCAGAATTTCAATGTGGTTTTTATGAAGGAATGGAATATCACTCTATTAGATTGCATCATATGCTTTCTTGAAATATCACTTTATATTTGTCACTTGATCTAAAAGTACATCTGGAATGTGGCTGCCTTGTCGAATTGGAGCCGTTACAAAATGAAATTTGCATTTACTTTGACTGATTTACTCCTTCAGAGAGCAGCTAGGTTTATGAGATCACCCAAAACAAAACAACACACAAATGCTGAGTACTCAAATGTGAAACATGCCCTGAAATTTGTTTACATCCAAAGGAAAAAGAGGGATCCAGGAGAGGCTGTTTCAACTCGCACTGGAACTTTGAATATTTCATAGACAGCACAGTTTTCTGCCACATAGAAGCACTAATGAGGAACAACTGAAATCAAAGCCTTTTGACAAAAAAACAGAGGCAAGACACGGTGAGAAGCATTTTTCTGCACAAGCCCCGCAGTGATGTCTATAGTAGAGAGAACGCAAAAAAAATCAAGTGTTCTGGAAAATCATGTCCATATTTTACTCAGCAACTTGAGTGATATTTACTGTACACTTTATAAACTGAAAACAGTTGGTCTTTTACATGATGGAAGGTATTTTTTCATGCCTCTCAGCCATCTCTTCTTTGCATTTCTTCTTTGTCCATGTAAATGTTGAAGGTTAACCTGACAAAGAGCCCAAATGTGAAATTTTCATGCACGTCATGAGGTCTGTGATGTTTAAGGACAATTTATCCCAGATTTCTCCGTGGCAAGTAGACAAAAGACATCTGTGTTGACTGACAGAGGAAACAGAGCTTAAGACAGAGGGGCTATGAGGAGCATCTGTCCTCCACAGTGTAAATGTCAGGTTTCAGGGCTGGTATCCTGTTATGAAGGCCATTACTGATTCACTGTCACTTCCTGACAGCTGTCCTCCACAGAGGCATTTTAAAGAAAATGCTCCTGTGCTGCCCGCCTCTAGACACACACAGTGTGGCTTATTTACTCCGATCTCCAATATTCTTTCAGAGACAGGTACTGTATAAATAACGAGACCGTGCTGTGTGAGATGAGGGTATTATGTGGATGTGTGGGCTTCAGGGAGATATGAAATGAAAATACTGAATGCCAGATACTTGATTGAGTGACAGCCTGAGGGAAATGGTATTGTTTTCATTTTTATGTATTAGAAAAATAAATAGACTTGCATTTTGGTAAAGTCACTGTCATTGTCATCAAGGTGATACGTTTTGGATATTTAAGTATTGGATAAAAAAAAAAAACTGATTTGCTTCACTGTTGATATGTGGAGATGGGGTATGGGGTGGCAGTTTATTAACATATTACATGTGTTCATCTTTTTTATGTTTTAATAAATGGCCCAAATTAAAGGTCTTTACTCAAAAGGGACCTTTTTTGTACAATGAATTCACACTTGCAATTTATATTTTTTGAGCCACTGTTGATTTACTAAATACTTAAATGGGCTTTCATAGTACATGGCAAAAATGTGTTATTTATTGGAACTGAGGCTGATTTTTCTGAGGTTTTGCTGCGCAGATAAATGTACCATCTGTCATTTGAGTAAAACAGATGTCACGTGACAAAAAATTGGATGAATTGTAGCCACTGTTTTGAAAGGAAACAGTACAGTATGAACTGCCAATAATCCATCGGCAAACAATCGGACTGAGAATATTTACAATGCTATGAAAAAGTAGCACTGTGGTGGATTTTGACCCACCTCTTTGCAGAATTCTCTTAATTTAGCCATACTGGAAGATTTTTGAGCACAAATGGCCTGTTTAAGACAGGGGCGTCCAATCATTGCCACAAAGGGCCGAGACACTGCACATTTTCTTTCCAACCAGTCTCTTCAGCAGGTGAT
>JAQQAE010016958.1:0-11616 GCA_029823295.1 Pseudamia nigra
CAAGCTTTCGCAGCCTCTCATAACAACATTCAACATTAACATTTCACTTAAATGTTCAGCACAACACATCTCACAGTGATACAAAGCACACACTCCCCTCAATAAACCTCTCAAATCACTCCATATCTTGTAATAATACTATTTTTGAAAATTAGTTTAAACCTACCTATTGTTTGACATGATTTCAATTCTTCACTGCAGCAGTATTAATGTACAGTGTTGAAAATAATAAAAATATGCATGTTCAAACTTTTAAATGGGAGTGTAAGTCTAACAAATGTGTATTTTGATGCATTCTATTAGTTCATTTCAGTTATTTTCAGTTTACATTTTTAAATTAGTTGCCTTCAGTGCAAACTAAAATTAAGAGACCCTTCAGAATGTGACACACTGCTTTGAATACAGAGCTCTCAATATACTCTGAACATCAACCTAGTCATAAAATATATCAAATATGTGCAGTATAATCCACATCTCGGGTGTAATTCATACTTTTAATTCTGTCCAGATACTTGATGCTGCTGCTGTGTAGTCCAATGTCTTGAAGGACATTTGGTTATTTTTATGAGCTTAAAGAGGCTATAGGGCTGTTTTAGGAGTGTAATTAATATCCATATCAGACAGTTCCAAGTGTCCCTATAACCTGTGCATTAAAGACAGAGCAGAGCTACAAGGATTGAATAAAATATTCATTCTGTGTACTTGTATTTAAAATAAACTTAGCAGTGGCTTGGTTCATGTCATTTACTGTACTATAATAAAGTCAATTGCTTTCCCTCTCAAACAAATTATTTTAGCAGGGAAGTGAACACTACTCTTATACTGTTTGGTCCAATCCATCAGTGTCTTTCAATAAAACAAGACACAAGACACAAAATGAACACTTCATTTTTAAGTCAGCTGAAATTACTTTCACTTAGTGAAATGACTGTCACCCAATTTCGCCTTGTTGGAAAACAGCCATGGACCATTTAGAAATTAGTAGATGTGAAAGAATTAATGAAAGACAGTTGTCACTTTGAGACAAATGTCACGGTGAATAAATTTTCCAGACAGAGCAGTGAACTGACACCGCAAGTGGAAGCCCACAGGTACTGATATGTCTGAAAAAGAATTGAAATGTACAACTTGCAGCCTATTCTTAAAAATGGCGGGAATCAGGGACCATATTCAACCCTCACTATTCCAAAATCAAGTGCAGTTTCTTAGAAAAACATCTAACTCAGGCTGAGCATCATTGTTGCTGTCAGAGCTGGAGGGGATGAGAACAGGAAGCAACATGCTTTTGGGATAATAATAGTAGTCATTTTAGCATTGATTTTGGTTTTATATCACACTACAATACATCAAAGAAGGCTTTTAGATTGACATATTTTATCAAACAGCTTACAGATGCACATGCTTTTAACTGTATTAGTGACACAGCCAAGCTCTGTAACAATTGAGTTCTGGGAAGTTCAAAGAAAAGGCAGGACTAGCTCCAGGCTTTGTGTCAGTATGACATCATAGATTTAGTTAACTTTTCTTTTTTATTTTATGGATCCGACTGTATCATTGCTGTCATTGTAGACAGTAGCCCATTAAAGATTTTCACAGCAGGAAAGTGACTAGTATGCTTACAAGGATTGTACAGTAGTGACTATTTGATTTCAAGATAATATAATGACAGTATTTCATGATTGATTAATATTTTAATTACCCATTCAAATGAACCGATAGGTTATTTGTTACAGTAATAATCACAATTATAATAATAATGGATTGGATTTAAACAGCATTTTTAAGTCTCCTTCCCAAAGCGCTGCCACTGAATCCCTTATTCGTTCACTCCACATTCACTCCTGGTAGTGGTAACCTACATTTGTAGTTGCCCGGGGGCAGACTGACAGAAATGTGGCTCGCAATTCGCACCAACAGCCTCTCTGATCACCACCAAACATTCATTCAGACAAACAACCATTCATACATTCATACCTATGGACAATTTAGGGTAACCAATTCACCATAAGCTTTTCAGGTGAGGTCATGGTGGATGGATTGCTTCCTTTTTCAAGCCCACTAATGTTTTTCATTTCATAACATTTACGTCATGTTTATTATGGTGACTGAGCCGCTTAAACCTAATAAAATACTTAATTCAAGAAGTACAAGGTTGGATTAAAAGGTAGGGACAAAGGTGCCTACACACCTTTTCCTTCAGTGTTTTTCCTCTACTTTTATAATTGTACATTTATACTGAAAACATCCATCCATGAAAGGACATGACATAGGTAATAAACAACAAAGTGTTAAACAACCCAGTTTTTTTAATTATAGATTTTCCTAAGTAGCCACATTTAGCTTTGATGACAGCTTTGTATACTCATAGCATTCTCTCGTCAGATTCATGATGTAGTCACCTGTAACGGTTTCCAAGTCAGTTAATTTTTGCCAATTCTTGCCCTCTTAATGTGCTTTAGACCATCAGTTGTCTTCTACAGAGGAAGGGTGTGTTCAGAGTCAATAGCCCCACTAGTACTACTACAACTACTGTACAAATCCATATTATGACAAGACACACTGTAGTAGCACTAATAGGGCTATTGACTCTGCATCCACCCTTCCTGTGCACAAGACAACTGATGGTTTAAAGCACATTGAAAAAATAAGGCCAATCAATCTGGAAAATATCCAAAATTTTGAATGTGTCATCAAGTTTAGTCACCAAAACCATCAAACGCTATCTGAGGTGCTGTAAATTGTTTCTTCGGCTGGTAATTCTGTGAAACTTCTCTTCTGTAACAGATGTAGATCTTGGTCTTTGTTTCCTAGGATGGTCCTCATGAGAGACAGTTTCATCACAATGTTTGATGGTTTTACTGACTAGAGTCAGGGACACAGTGTAACTTCATTTCTTAAAGTAATGATGGACTGTCCTTTCTCTTTATTTACAGTTTCTTGCCATTTTTATTGTTTATTTTTATTTAACCTTTATTTAACCAGGTAAGTCAATTGAGAACCAGATCTCATTTACAATGACGACCTGGGCCGGATGCACATACTATACGGTAGAAACAGACAACCATTCACACTCACATTCATGCCTATGAGCAATTTAGAGTGACCAGTTAACCTAGCCATAACATGGATTTGTACAGTAGTTGTAGTAGCACTAATAGGGCTATTGACTCTGTACCCACCTTTGATCTGCACAAGACAACTAGTGGTCTAAATCAAATTAAGAATTGCTTTGGACAATTTCAAATATAAAACATGTTCTGGGCTGTTTAACACTTCTTTGTTTATTACATAATTCCATACGCGTTTTTCAGTTTGTTTGTCATCAGTATTAATGCACAATTTTTTAAAAACAATAGAAATAAAGAAAACTTTGAATGAGAAAGTATGTCCAAACATTTGACTGGTAGTTTATATGATATCAACTTTTCTGAACAAAGATTATATTTCATATAAACATGTAGTTTGACTGTAGCTGCATGGTAGCTGGTGTTTAATTCATGTAGATTAGGTCTTACTGGTCCTCATCGAATTAAATGCCTGCTGTTCTTTCACACATGTGATCTGCAAACAGCTGGAGAAAGCACTTTCAAAGATGCATTTTACAGCCGAGGTTTGGAGTACTGTAACTAAAGAGAAAGATGGTTTCATAAATGCATGAAGATGTAATTCAGTTAAATGTAAAAGCAGTTTTTGCAGACTCCTCTAGATTCTTCCAAGTGTCAGTCTACAATGAAGGACCCTCTCAGCCCCACTTATATGCAAAGGTGCTTCTTGAAAATCACATGCAGCTCAATCTTGAGTGTTGATGTTCACTGTCCACGTAAGAACTGGTTGTCCCCAGAGAGATTACACCTCTGCATTTATATTCAAGAAGTCTTCTATCTACTCAAATCAAGAGGATTAACATACACTATAAACTCGGTGAGTATGAAGTTTTAACTAGAAGATAAATAAAACAAAAAAGAGTGAAGAAAAGAAGATGGCACTATTGTTAAAGTTAGGTCTTATTATCATCAATCCCAAGAAAAAGGAACAGCATGAATTCTTGATATGAAAGAAATGCAAACATCATAACACTAGGATAAACACTGTTGTGGTTTTTCCAGATGGACACAACCAATGTTTAGATGGACCCTGAAGATGATTCTTTTAGGTGGACAAACTAGTTTCTTGATTATTGCAGTGGTGGATGTAGACATGTCACCTGTCAGACAATGTTTGCACATGGAAAGGGAGAGGTGGGTTGCAATCTGTAACTTCACTGTCACTACGTCATAGACCGATAGACCGACTAGATCATAGACTGTATATAGTAGTGGGCAGAGTAACAATAATCACTCATGAGTTTCTAAACAACTATTTTAAGGTCAATCAAGTTAAAATGTCATGTTCGCCATTGTGGAGCCTAAAGCCAGGATGGTTATGGGGGTTATGGGTAAATGAATTTTATGTTGTTGTGAGTGTAACCGCCTAACCACAACTACAGTCAAGCTGTCTTTTATATTAAATTGAAACCATAAAGGTCATACTCTGCAGGGAAGTGGAACTGTCATACAGCCCTGTCAGTCAAAACCCAGCATCACACAGATATGTCAGTACTATTTGCCATAATATCTTAATGAGGCAGTAAAAATGTAGATATCAAATCACTTACTACATAGTCAAAAAAATTAGGACCATGCCAGCTCATTGAAAAATATTTACTATGTAATTTTAGAGACATACAATGTAATTCCATAGGATCCAAGCCTTTTCAGAGGCTGCCAGCCGTATCTTTAAGTTATTCCAAAAATGTCAAAAAGTTATGCTGTAGATCAGGGGTTCTCATTATGTCAATCACGATCAACTGGTCAATCACGAAGGTGGTGTCAGTACTGTAGCTCGCATGACATTAAAGAAAAGAAACGTCAGCCTATCATCCATCCTGTCACTTCATTGTTTTACAGGGCAGTCAGTCAAATGACATATGACTTTTTCCGACACTTAGGTCACTGTGCATGTGCAAACAATCTACTGTATGTGCAGCAAAACTAACAAGCTAGATGCCTCCAATTTTTAGCCCTTGTTTTTGTCTCTTAAACTTAAGAAAAGGTATAAAAATGAGTGGGGGAGCTGGACCAAGTAAGAAAACAACTGCCAGTCTATCATCTCAATTTCAAAAAAGGGAAATGTGTAGCAGCATTTTCATGCTGTTTATAGTAAATACGAGACTGACTTCCCACTGAAAAGTGAGCTGAGAAAGAGAAAGGTGAAGGAACTAAAATGCCAATTTTCAGCACAGGAGTTATTGTTCACATTTCAAAATTGAAAGCCACCACCGAAGCATCGTTGCAGGTGAGTCGAATCATCAGAGTAAACATAGGTATTGACAAAAAATGTACATAGTTAATTGTGTTGTGCAATATTGGCTCATGTCTGTGAAGATTCTCAGTCATCCAGGTCATGGTATTCAAGGCATGTGGTTTTCCTTCTGTCGACTGGACTGGAAATTTGGTTTGAACACTGGCAACTGCGCTGGAGGGGCGGACGCCCTCTCTCCACGCTGCAGCAGGTGGGAAAGGGAGAGAGGCCCGGGGAATGTTTGTGCCGACGGGGAGCGAATGACCCCCGCACCAGACATCCTGAAATGTGGCATCTGAACTTAGGGGGACGAAGATGATAGATCCTGGAAGCCCTGCATTCCCGCGGCCGGGGCAGTTGCAGGTGGGTCCCCCGCCTTCATCCCCCTAAATTCAGATGCCGCGTTCCGGGACGCCCGGCACGGGGGCCATCCACTCCCCCTCGGTGCCAGCATTCTCTGGGCCTCTCTCCCTTTCCTGGGAGAGAAGCCCAAGAAATCTGCCACAGAAATCTGCCACGGCGGGGACGAGGGGGGGTTCACCGGTAGTCAAACCATATTTCCAGTAGGTAGATCATTTTGACGTGGTCACTTTACGGTATAAATAGCCCACAGGATGAAAAAGTGTGAGCACCCCTGTTGTAGATGAAAATAAGACACCGTATTATGGTCTGTTCTTCATTGTGCTCGGTCCACAATTAATGTTTGTCCCTGGAATAGTCGAACTCCAAACCTGTGTAAACGCAGGCTGGTTCACTAAATGGAACCAGGGTTCCAGGGAACATGAATGGCACTGGTTCAAGGCTCATGGTTCAATCAAGAGGCCTGATTGGTCCTTAATGAAAACTGCAGACTTTGCAGATTTACAAACATCAGTAATTGCATGTGTTCAATTTTGCAGATGTGTGTAAATAGAGCTCTCCACAGTCACAAACCCAGATTTCATGTATTTTGCTTCTCCTATTTGTGTCTACAGCACAAGTCCCTTAAATCCAACAAAACCACTTGTGACTCATGCCAGTATCAAAGTGTCTGGTTAATGTCTGAGTCTTAAAATCATGTTTTTCATGTGTCAAAAATAAATGAAGAGCATGTCCAGGATAAATCTGAGTCATTTGTGGTCCCTGACATGTAATTTGAAAGAACTGTTACTGTTTTTCCATGCATACATTTAACCTTTATTAACCCCTATGAATACATTTAAACCTTATTAACTGAAAAAAATGAGAAAAGCATCCTTTTATTCCCGACTAACCATGTCTTCATATTATCTAGTCACTATAATTGAATAATAAAACTTAATTAATATATTCTGAATAGATTCAGTAAAAATTAAGACAATACTGTGACGTTTCTCATTAATACCGGGGGTTCAAATCAATAAAGTAATTTGGGTAAGAATTAGATCCTATAGAGGGGGAGTAATTATTTTCAAATTTAGTTAACACCACTTTTTCATCATAGGTCTTCTAAACAAACACTAATCTTGACTGAAATAGAAGAGCTGAACAAAGCGGAGGATGACAGGCATTTGATAATAGCTTTTATTGTGTTACTGAGTAAGCTGGAAAAAAAAGCCTATGACCTTTTACTTTTAAAATTAATGTAAAAGACACAATAAAGGTCCCAAACCCTCAACATTAATCTATAATCATGTTACACTTTGTTCTCATTATCTCTTTGCATATTGTGCAATAATAGGCCTCCATTATCTTAAAAATACAACAGTCATCACTTTCACCTC
This sequence comes from Pseudamia nigra, assembly GCA_029823295.1. NCBI lineage: Eukaryota > Metazoa > Chordata > Actinopteri > Kurtiformes > Apogonidae > Pseudamia > Pseudamia nigra. The sequence goes on from JAQQAE010016958.1 coordinate 7,083, forward strand.
CTAACCTACATTCAGTTTTCACCCACGCTAAGTACGGTAAGTGGAGGCATAGGTAGTGTGGTCGCTGCAGTCCATGCTGTCCATCGGTACTCTTGTAAACAAGTGAAGCTAAGTGCACAAAACTTACAGGATACACACATGTGGACCTTATTGCTAACACCTGTGGCTTTTGTTATGGGGACAAAATAAGTTGAAATGTCGAAAAAGTCAGACATCTACTCATCTTCAGTTTTGTGCTTTGTGGAGACGTGGCTGTGTGGATCCGTTCTTGACTCTACGCTGCAACTGGCAGGCTTCCAACTCCACAGAGCCGACTGGGACACGCAACTCTCTGGCAAAATGAAAGGTGGAGGAATCTACTTTAATATCAACAGTGGCTGGTGTACGGATGTGACAGTGATGCTGCAGTACTGTTCTCCTGACCTGGAATCATTTTTCATCAACTGCAAACCCTTTTACTCACCCCGTGAGTTCGCTTCAGTCATTCTGGTTGGTGTTTATATGCCACCTCAGGCCAGTGTTCAGGATGCACAGTGCATGCTGGCCAACCAGGTACTGTGTGTGGAGCGGACTAGTCCGGACTCCTTGGTTATTGTCCTCGCCGACTTTAACAAAGGTAACCTCACTCACAAGCTTCCCAAATATAAACAGTTTATTAAATGCCCGACCAGAGAGGAGAGTATTCTGGATCACTGCTACGGTCGGCAACTCTTATCATGCCGTTCCCTGCGCTGTACTGGGCCACTCTGACCACGTTATGATCCACCTGATTCGCTCATACAGGCAGAGGCTGAAACTCTGCAAACCTGTAGTGAGGAAATCAAAGAAGTGGAAAAGTGAAGCCATCGAGAACCTACAGGCATGTCTAGACTGCATGGACTGGGATGTCTTTAGGACTGCCAAAGAGCGCCTGGATGAGTACACAGACACTGTGACATTATACATCAGCCTCTGTGAGGACAGCTGTATGTCACCACGCACCAGGGTGAGTTTTAACAATGACAAACCCTGTTTCAGTCCTAAACTCAGACAGTTATGGCAGCGGAAGGAGGAGGCCTTTAAGAGTGGTGATAAAGACCAATACAGACAGTCAAAATATAGCTTTAAAAAGGCAGTGAGGGAGGCTAAGAGACTGTACGCTGAGAAGCTTCAACACCAACTCTCATCCAACAGCTCAGCATCTGTCTGGAGGGGCTTCAGACAGATAGCAAATTATAAGCATGCAGCCCCCCACTCTGTCAATGGCCAATCAATTGAACAAGTTCTATTGTCGATTTGAAAGACAATGGGACTCTTTGCACAACGCACCTCAACAGCTCCAGCTCACCACCTCCACCCCCAACACCTCAACAGGGGTCTGCTCACATCGGCAGACTTCAAAGGCTTCCTCCTCCACCACCCCCTCATCCACCACACCTCTCTCTGTTGCCCTGACATCTGTAATAATGAAGTCCTTTGAGCACCTTCTACTGGTACACCTGAAGATCATCACCAACCCACATCTGGACCCCCTGCAGTCCGCCTACAGAGCCAACAGATCTGTGGATGACACCATCAACATGGCCCTACACTACATCCTGCTGCATCTGGACTCCCCAGGAACCCATGCCAGGATCCTGTTTGTGGATTTCAGCTCTGCATTTAATACAGTCATCCCAGCTCTCCTGCAGGACAAACTCTCCCAGCTGTGCGTGCCTGACTCCACCTGTATGTGGATCACAGACTTCCTGTCTGACAGGAAGCAGCACATAAAGCTGGGGAGGCTCACATCTGACACCCGGACAATCAGCACTGGATCTCCTCAGGGCTGCGTTCTCTCTCCTCTGCTCTTCTCCCTCTACACAAACGACTGCACCTCCAGTCACCGGTCTGTCCTGTCCTGAAGTTCGTGGGTGACACCACCCTCATTGAATTCATCTCCGATGGGGACGAGTCTGCGTACAGGTGGGAGATTGACCATCTGGTGACCTAGTGCAATGACAACAACCTGCAGTTGAACACTTTAAAAACAGTGGAGATGATGGTGGATTTCAGGAACAGCCCAGCCCCTCTCACCCCCATCACCCTGCTTAACTCCCCAATCAACACTATGGAGTCTTTTCGCTTCCTAGGATCCATCATCAATCAGGACCTGAAATGGGAGCTGAACATCAGCTCCCTCATCAAAAAAGCACAGCAGAGGATGTACTTCCTGCGGCAGCTGAGGAAGTATCATTCAGTCTGCAGAGAAGCTGATCGGCTGCAACCTTCCATCTCTGGAAGACCTGTACGCCTCCAGGACTCTGAAGCATGCAGGAAAGATAGCAGCTGATCCCTCCCACCTTAGATATGAACGGTTTCAACCCCTCCCCTCTGATAAGAGGCTGACGTCCATCAGCACCAAAACCTCACACCACAAAAACAGTTTCATCCCATCAGCAGCTGGCCAAACAAATACAACAAATACAGTCCTGTCAACCCATACAGTCTGTTCCAACCCCCTCCGCCCAGACTGAACAGTCCACAATCATCAACAGCACTACCTCACACAAATGCACGCTTAATATATACAATATGGATATACTGTATAGTACTGTTTATTCTCATTGTATTGTGCTCATTGTTATAATTATAATTATTATTGTTGTTGTTTCCTGAATACGAGTGTACCTTTAATGTCAAGAAAAATTCTTTGTATGTGTATGTATTCTTGGCAATAAAAGAACATTCTGATTCTGATTACTTTGTAAAAATCTGTTTTCACTTTGGCATTGAAGAGCCATTTTTTGTAAATTTTTGTTAAAAAAGCCTAATTATATTGACAAGGATACAATTTATACCACAATAAAAGGTGAAAGCATCTAAGGGGTATGAATACTTTTCATACCCCTTAGATGCTTTCACCTGTATTTACTGCATCTGTATTTACTTAGGATCCCCATTTGTTATTATTTCAGCAACAACTCTTCTTCCTGCAGTCCATAAGAACAAGAAGAACAGAAAACTTAAAATGCACACATATTCTTTAATATAATTGATGAGGTTCTCACCTCTGTCTCTTTTTGACCAAAAGACAGTAAGTCTTAAACATAAAACAACCGCCATTACCTGTGAGGAATTTCATTCCAAATACATTTCTATCATTGTATAAAACAGAATTGTAGAAATAATAAGTATGTAGTAATAGTCATATGTCTTTGTTAGACTTTACCACCAGCCCTGTCAACAAATGTATGTTTTTCTGATGACAGTCAAAGCCTGAAATGGTTTGACCTTTCTTAGTGCACCTGCTTTTAATAAACTTCTTATTAAGAGTCTCAACTGACAACTCACTGGTGAAAACAACCTTAAAGAGAAAGCATGATGGCCATGCTGTAGACACTTAGCAAAGTTTTGTACAAGGTAAATGTCAGCTCCTAAAACAGCAAGGGCTCTTATTACTGTGAGGAACCGAAGAATTTCTTATGCATTCCTAACCTAATCCTTGCATTCTTATGATTTCAGAAAAGTTGGCAGAAACATGGAAAAATAATCAACCTTTTAAATACATCTGTATATACTGTATGTACTTATGTTTGATTAACCCATTCTCAGCGCATTGCATACAAATTCAATGGACATTTTATTTTGAATGTAAGTGCAACATACTGTTTCACACCTGTTTCATTTTTCCAGCACAGTCAATAGACTATGCCTTGCATTTGGGATTGCAATGGTTAAAGGGGCACAAATTTAGAAGGGGATGAATATGGTGGTATTAGAACGATAAACGTAACAACTTCCATCCAGGAGACAAGGGTTTGAGTTCATGTTTTGTGCATTTGCTTTTATTTTTTGCCACAACCCTTGTTTCTCCTGAACCTGCTTTCATGCCCCATAACTCAATGAAACTGTAACTGCCTGTGTCAACTACATGTTTGAAAACGATGTTTTCCAGATTATATTAACTTCAAGTGATGTGTGAAAACAGATCATATTAAGTGCATTTGAAAAATAAAAAGTCATCTACCTGTACTTGTGGTATTTCTACAAAATGAAGAAGTTTGGTTTTTATTTTAGTTCATTGAGGGCATAAAAGTGTGGTTTAACAATAAACTAAATAATACATTTAGAAAACCATTTGAGTGTGAGAAAACCTGTTCAGAATGAGGCGTAATCTATGAAAAAAATTATGTACAGTACTTTTTGCCATACAATTATGTTACTAATGAAACAATAAATTATTAGAACAAATCTCTAAATGTACAAGAACACTGGATGTTTCATATGTAAAGTTTGCCCCATGTTCACAATATACTACTAGATATAGAGTACTGTGCGAAAGTTTTCAGCGAATTTGGGTTTGTTTTCTTGTCGCATCTTGTTATCAAGTTTATACTGACCATACACATGCACAAAATGAATACACTTCATGCTAAAATCAATATGGGGGAGGAGCGGTACCTGGAAATACCAATTCAATTCAATCTTTATTTGTTTAGCGCCAATCATAATCGCCGATTATCTCTCGGCGCTTCACAATTCGAGGCCGAAACCTCATGACTATACAGAGAGT
>JAQQAE010016959.1:0-11616 GCA_029823295.1 Pseudamia nigra
ATGTGTGAATATGGACATTAACGTTTGAACAATGTTGAGTTATTGTTATATTGTTATTGCTTTGCACTATTTCGAGCATTATTATAACATTTGATTTACCGTCACGGTATCAGACATTCTTTTACGTGTTTACCATCTAGTGGATGCATAACGCAACTGCGCCTTATAATCCGGTGCGCCTTATGTATGGGAAAAAAATTTAAAATGTGTCATTTTTGGAGGGTGCGCCTTATAATCCGGTGCGCCTTATAGTGCGGAAAATACGGTTTACATTTGTAACAAAAACAGAACAGATTGACAAAAACTAAAAGTCACTATACAGTATTCTTCCTTGGCCACAGAATTGCCCAATAATAGAGCTCTTTTTGTCTCCTTGGACAGAAAATAGTTTCCACAGATCCATCTTTTTCCTTCAGTCTCTGAGGAGAAAAACTACTTTAAAGTTTTTTGACTATTCAGACAAATAGGTTGCAGGTAGAATTGTGATGGTGAATTCATAGGATGTCTCTTGGGGTACTTTTTTCTGTACACACTCATACACTACAAGCCTAAAGTTTGGACACACCTTTTTCCTCCATAGTTTTTGTTTATTTCTATTATTTTTAAAGTTGTATATTAATACTGAAGACATCCAAACTGTGAATCAACACAAATGGACTTATAGTATTATGTAGTAAACCAAAATGTGTTAAACAACACAGAACATGTATATTTTAGATTTCTCATCAGATTCATGAGCCAGTCACTTGGAACAGATTTCAAATCACAGGTGAATCAATTTGTGCCATTTCTTTCCTTCTTAAGTTGTCTTGTGCAGAGGAAGGGTGGGGACAGAGTCAATGACCCTGTTAGTGCTAATACAACTGCTACACACATTGAGATTATGGCAACAAATACTTGGACAAGTTAAGAGAAAAGACAATCCATCATTACTTTAAGAAATGAAGAAATTAAGGTCCAAAAAATCTTAAGATCTTTGAATGTGTCCCTAAGTGCTGTCACTAAGACCATCAAACACTGTGATAAAAATGACTCTCATGAGGACCATCCTAAAAAAGCATGACCAAGATCTACCTCAAGATGGTGCTTTATGGGTATGTTTTTGCAGGATATGGATTTTATCCATATTATAATATGGATTTGTACACTTTTGGGTTGTGGACCCATTTTATCTGGGCAAAAAAATGTGAAGTAAAAAAATCAACAATGTGTCATCTATTCACACTTCTTAAGAGTAGGTGGACACCTGCCATTTCACACCATAGAAGACCTGCAAGTTTGTTTACAGCATGTTAAAACCATGTAGCATTTTCATTTTTCGTCACTAAAGAGCAATTTATTATTTTTAAATAAAGTTTCATAGACTATGTTGGTAAATATGAACTAAATCTACACAGAATAAAATTTGGGTCATTCTCATGCCAAGTTATGACCCTCTGTCATTTGTACACACCTCAGTATTAATGTTACTGTGGATTTTACTATTGCATCTTAAAATATATCATATAGTTTTATTTTAACTTATTTTATGGAGTGTACAGTTTTCTTAAACTTCATTTGGTTTTCTAATCTATTTTTACACACTGTTTATGATCTATTTATAATTCTAATATTATGTGTGGTAATTCATCCAGTAATTATACACAGTAAAATTATCTCTATCTGTTAAATACCTTAGTCCATGTCTCTAGTTACTTGAAAGCATCTTCACTTGTTTGGGGAAAAATATTTTATTGTTCTCTGTTTTAACAAAAGAATTATTATTATAAATCATATCAAAATATAACTATCAAATAGTAACCACTCACCTCATCTCCCTCAGACATTATATGGAATGATAATCAGTAATAAAATAGCACTATGTTAATAAACAGTATCATACCTGCTTTATTTATTCCTTTTTTGAAGCTTTTGATGTTAACTTAAATTATACATTTATTATTCCCACATCTAGTGTTCATAGTGACTTTATCTTGCTTCTACTAAGGCACTGCACCGCAAGGGACATTAAAATTCATTATAGCGCAAGGAAAAGTGTGAGGGGTCAAATCTCATGTCTGTGTCTCATCCCACACAGTGTGACACTCATGGCTCTTTGTACTTTTTGAGATGGGTTATTTTCTGGAAACCTACCTGCCGGTAGTTGGTTTGTAACTTTTCTCAAATGTCAGTTTGTGCGTAGTTTCATTGTAGAGCTTCATATTTTCACTTTTAAACGACGCCACCATCTCAGAGCAGATGAGACAGCGTTTTCAAACTTGCTGAACATGAATGTCCATTCTGAGTCCAGTTTCAACCTTTCAGCGTTTAGCACAAGCCATGTTACGATAACTCACAATTTTGCCGCTTTTCTCTCTCGCCTTCTGAATGCCTTATACCAATTCTCCCTGTCACTGCCACTGGAAGTGGCAGAATGCAGGATTTCCATCCTTAATTCAGTGAAGGCCCGCCCTACTCTGCCTGTGATTGGCTGACATTCTTGTCTTTATTTTGACAAATGTCAGTCCTCATTCCTAAACCAAACCAATTCACACCCACGAAGGAGAAGAATCCTGTAGAAGTACTGTCAGAAAAGAGTCGCCGGTCGAAACGTTGTCTCCACCAAATCTTAATAAAACTCCATGGTATGTTGGTTCTGGGTCTGGGTCCAGAGAAGTCAATGTATGGCTCCAGACCTGGAGTGCGGGCCGCCTGTTGCCGACCTATGCCATACACTGTATATATTAGTGGACAAAGTGACGGTGATGTCACCCATTAGTTTCTGAAGGCCAGGTTTGTGGCCAATCGGGTTGTCACTTTGTGGGTGCCATTTTGGAGCAAAAACAGGATGTAACCATATTTGGATGAACGGCAGTGGGGCTAACTGAGCGTTCATTCCAGGGGACTCATGGGAAGGTAATATTAGCTGCTAGCTTACTGACACAGTAAAACTTCACGCAGTGTCAAACAAAGTCATATTACCACATTGTTAGTGTAAACACATACCCACAGCTGCAGTCGAGTGGATCTCAGCTAAAAATGTTCATATTGAATAAATAGAAGATACAAAGGTCCGAATTGGTCCAACTTCACTAGCAAGCTGTTACCATAGCAACATGTCAATCAAACTCCAGCTCGGCAGTGATTTGTTTGATTATTTTCAGTAATATCTTAATAATAGAGCATAAAGTTAAGGATGGACCATCACATTACTTATTAGAGGGACCAAATAGTATGTTTGAGACCATAATGACTCATGACAAAAATTTATTCGCTAAGTAATTTCAGATAGAAGTCCAATGCATCTCTATGGGTTAAAGGCTTCTTGCAGCAGACGAACGGTTCCCCAGCAGCCAAACAGTGGAATTACAACTTAAAGTTACTTCTGCACCAGCCTCACTGAACAGCCCTGGTCATTGCCCACTGGACAAAACGCAGGTACCACATAGACTATATGAAATATGGATTTTCTTATATTGAGGGCAAAGGAGGACAAAAACATCAGTGTGTTTTGTGCAGCGAGGTGTTGGCACATGAATGCATGACAAAACTGAAGATGACTTCAGGACCTGAGGACATCACAAAAGTGTCGTACTTCTTCATGCTTTAAAGCAAGAACAGGCACGCTGTGCATCTTACCAGGTGGCACATCGTATTGCAAAGTTAAAGAATCTCCACACCATTACAGGGGACTGGCTTTCGAGGGGAAAGGTACGATCCTGTTTTTATGAACTACGAGCTGTAATCACAGCATTTCTTGCCCAGAACAATCCGCCTCTTGTAGACCTTCTCGCATACGTTGCTTATCTTGCTGATGTGTTTGACCAATTAAACACATTAAATGTGTTGCTTAATTTTCTCCAAAGGATGTTGTTTTTTCACAGTTTACCTATTGATGAGGTAATTAGAAGAAAAGTTCATTTTGTGTACTTCAATTGTTTTGAAATGCACTTTTTGTTTAATATATTTTGAAATTGTGGCTAGAACCTGCTACTGATTTTTTTCCATAGTACAGTGTTGGTTGTCATACAGTAGGTACAGAGAATGAGAATTCTCAACTTGAGTGTTTTTGAAGCTACTTCTCAGTAGTTGGACTTTTTTAATTCATGTTTTGCATGAAAGCACAGTTGAGTCTGTTTAAAACAGGCTGAAGTTACTGAAGTGAAGAGTTTGGGTTGAATTAAAATGTAGCTAATTGAGAGTAAAAGGGAGCATTTCCCTCTCTAACATTACCACTTGCTGGTTGTTTTGGTTTATCATTAAACTTGTTTTTTGTGTTGGCATTCTGTTATATTCTATTCTACTAGCTCAGGATCAAACTGCATGATCTTTTCAGTCAATACATTTGAGAAGTTGAACGTTTTCCTTTGGGTTGCAGCTTGTCAATAAGCTGTAATGGTGCGTTCTGAAGCCAGACCAGTTGAGAACCACGGGTCTAAAGGACATTAAGTAGACAAGTAATGGCACAAATTAATTCACCTGTGAATTGAAAACCATTCCATGAGAGAATGTCAAGAGTCAAATGTGCCTACTTTGGATAGTCTAAAATTAAAAACATGAAGTTCTGGGTTATTTAGCACTTTGTATTTACCACATAGTTCCATCATTCACAGTTTGGATGTCCTCAGAATGAATGTACAGTGTTGGTGTTGGCATAGTGTGCATAGTCACCATTGATCCTCAAAACAGTTACCCTGCAAATCACCTTATGATGACATCCAACAAGGAAAAATACAGAATCGCCAGTCTAAATGTGCTCATTTCATTTCCTTATTGGTTTTCTGGAGGTGTTTGCTAAGGAACCAAAGCAAACATTCATTTCTGCAATTTTGACACCTCACTTTCATTTGAATTTCAGTTTGCTGCCATTGTGGCACCTCAGTTTCCTTGCAGTCAAGGTCTTAAATCAGTTACACAGAAACAGTGATGATACAACCTCCTAAAAAGAGGTAAATGAAGTTGTTTAGTCCAAAAGACATTTTCAGCAAAAGGTGAAGGATATAATCTGAAAAGGCAGTTTTCACATGCGAGACAGTACAACTTGTAATATACATATATGTCACTCAGCTCTTGCTGAGTGACATATATGTATATTTATATTTGTATATTTGTATATATGTATATTTACAGCAAACTGTGATGTCACTGTTTGCTGTAAATCAATAGAAGAATTTGTTTTCTATGCATTGGCACCCGCGTTTCATTGTGTGGCAGCATAATCTGTTTTTGTTCTGAGTGGGTGGTAGGGGCTGAAAGAACTTGGGATCAATTGATGATTTAATTTTCTCCAAAAGTCTCTGCCTCATTACTTCAGCACCCAGGAGACTCTTTTTTTGTAATGTGAATCATAGTAGAACATTATGATTAAATTGTGCGTTGTAGTGTCAAGGTGATCATGCTGGTAGTCTGTGTGTGTTCAGGTATTGCATTAGACGCTCTCCTTCTGTTCTGAATCCCCTCAAATGTATTTGGAGAGAAATATATGGTAGGTATGTAATTTCAGTAACAATTCAAGGACATAAGTTCTCAGTTTGTTGATTTATTCCATATAGGAAACCTAAGTCACCCCCACTTCTTTCCGTCTCTCTTCCAGATTAAGGGACCTAACTCCAGAGAAAATTTACATTGCACTCACATGGTGAGCGGTAGACAATTTCCTGATCCCGACCGAAATATGCCGTCATTTACACACACAGTGTGATGTTTGTCAATTTAAAAGATGTTACAAGTCACGAAAGTCTCAGTTTCTCGCACAGTTAGTGAAATATCATTTAGCGTGGTGCGAGTATGCTCAGTGGATTTCATTCCCTGTGCCAAGTGATGTACTGTACGTCATTACATCAAATAGCTACTGCTTTGGCAAATTTAACCTTGCTCTTGAAGAATAAAGCAGTGAAAGTGATGAAAATCATTTCAGGTCTGCTCATGTTGAGCTGCAGAGACTCTTCAACCATTCTAAACAGATTGTGGAGGGAGAAGTTGCGACAGCATCACATATTTTACTTCCTGTTTGTAATTTTTTTAATTACAAACGTTCGGTCTTAGGGCTTTTCCCAACTGGACATTTCCAGTCGGAAGGGGAAACAAACCTTCTTTTTTCAAGAATTTTATTAATCTCTGATGGGGAAATTTCATTCAGCTGCCATTGTTCATGTATTTTAATGGCAGGGGAAACTAGAGAGCCTGGAGGAAATATGTACAGGCATAAAAACAGGCACTGTGCTGATCCTGTGATTTAAATTTAACACCTTCTTGCAGTGAGGCCCATGTGCTAACCACTGTGCCACCGTGTGGTACATAACACTCTAGACATTATGACATTATGAAAAAGGATATCGCCAGATATCCAATATTGAAAAGCAGATCTTTTAGAGACTGTTTGAAGTATTGTTGTATGAGCAGCTGCATATAGACAGACATATCAGTGCCAGATTGATTTTCATTTGCTATTAATAGGAATTTTGTCTTTTTAAGCATAAGGGGCAAATGGAGTACTGTACGCATGGACATGTAGACTGGTCTTACTGACCATTTAGCAAAGATGATTGAACTCCTTCATGACCACTTTGGTTTGACATGCTTAGCTACCACAGGTCAGGCTTTGTGCAGAATGAGGTAGTGCAGAGGAGTGCGGAGATGTGAAGGTCACTTGCTTAATCCAGGAATGACAGCAGTTTTTCTTGGGGCACTTGGCTTATTATTGTAACCACCCAGCAATCCTGCTCATTGTATCTTGTCTGTTCAAGATCCGGTGCACTTGATGAGGCTGGTGGGGTGACCCTTAGCATCATGGTTAGCACATGTGTGGGTACATAGTGGGATGTTCTATGGGCCATGAGACAGCTGTGGTTAGATAGTGCCATGCGGATGCAGTAAAGTGCCATGTTGATGACTAATGCCCCCATACTTGACCTGATCTGAAACATAGTCATTGTAATGATTTCACAGTCACACATTCCATCTCTGTCTTAAGGGCAGCCCCTGTAGTGACTCTACGCTCCACTTAGCTGTCTTTTTTTTTTTCAGAAATGACTCCAAAAGCACCACTGCTACTGCCTCACAGCTGCTGTGTACACTAAAACTCACAACTTTCTGAGTCACTGAGTTGCTAAGGTTGACTTTGTACAAACTGTTATCATTCAAGATTTTAAGCCCTGCTGCTTCACCTCTGCTGCCAACTCACTATACTTTCAATGTATTTTCTTTTCATACGCCTCATCTGCTGCATCCTTCCTTCACACTGTGAGCTCCTTGCAATTCACAACCTGCTGTGCTTCTGACCGCAACATAGTCTGTTTTTCACCAAGCTTTTTTTCACAAACACCTTCCCCCAGTCACCAACCAGCCCTACAATTCACTGCCTCTTTCCTCCTTCATGAAACAAGTATTATCTTTGTTCCTGTGAGCTAGCAAATTAAATTTTTAGCTATTTCCTCTCAGTAGGTGCCATTCACAGGTAGTTGCCAGGTGCTTTGGGGACAGATGAAATATGTCTGGAAGTGACTGTAGAGAAAAGTCATCGCCTGCTCCCCCTTTGCGCTGTGATTGTGGGGTGAGCAGCAGAAGATGAAAGAACATAAAAGTGCATTGTCTCTTTCATTTTGCCGTCATTGCCCACATCCCCCTGCCTTTGTCTTGTTGCTTATTTCTTCAGACATTTCAATTTTGCAATGTGAACTACAACAAGTGTGACAACAGCAAAGAGGGAGTAACTGCACAACCTATGTTACATCACTACGGGTAGGAGGAAAAGTGTCCCAAAAGAACATCTATCATTAGACAGAAGATTTTAACTCCATTACAAATGTGTTTTTTGTATTATTACTTTAATTTGATTTTGAGTTTCTAGATGTTTATTTTTGTTTTAAGAAGTCTGTTCAATCCAAATGTGCTTACTCCACTGGCAAACTATTGTTTTTTTTTTAAATTTCCAGGTCTCTTTATTAGTACCACAATTTACAGTATAGGCATATACAGTAAAAATGAACTTGACACACTCCCATTTTATAATTCACAAGGGTAATATTTAGAATCATTTATATTAAGAATATTTAGTATCTTTAGAAGGATGTATCTGTCCCATTTTCTTATTCTTTGTTGTATGGTCAACGTATTGGTCAACGCATGTCAAAGCTTGAAAATGGATGGACCAATTTACTTGAAACTTGATATGTTTGTTGATGGCTTAAAGATCTACATCCTGACAGCTTTTGGTATATACTGTAGGTGGCATTGGTTTCAAGAAAATGCATAACGACTCAAAATGGTCTCAACTGATTTACTTGAAACTTGTCACAGTAGCTGGGTTTCCATCTAAAAGTATCACATTTTTAAAGTTCAGAAATTTGATTAAAGGAAATGCGTATCTGTGTTCATTTCCATCAGCTGCCTTTTTCCTGGGAGGTGCTTAAAAACAGCAAACAGATAGGATGTCCTAGATTTTAAGTCCGGTAACGGCAACAGGAAATGACATCATTAAAACAAAGCATCAGTTTTATCTGCTACTGCTACTATGAACCTGAAGAAAATGGAAATCATTGTAAGTTTTCTCATCCAGCTGTGTGCTCTGCAGCTTGTTATTGTTCCATCACTATCTGCTTACATGGATGTGCTTAAGTCTGCTCGGAGGAGACCTATTGATTATGCTGTAGCCTTGGCTTAGCTTAGCTTAGCTTTCACATATGTTATCTGCGTCAAGTTTCCATCATCAAATGCAGATTTTACTTTTTCCAATACAGCAGACTTATCCACCTTCTTTAAGCAACAAAGTTTTTGATTCAAATTTTCACACTTTTTCAAAATTTGAGGTGTTTCCATTAAGAAATTAAATGCATATTTTAAAAATGATTGAGGTGATAGAAGCACACCTAGTTATTATCCGCAATGTGATATGCAGCGCTCCTGTTTTTGGAATAATGGACACTTCTTGAGACGAGAATTTGCAGGTGCTTGGAAGTGGCTGAACCAGTTTATTTGAAACTCACCATGGTTATGGACCACTTGATGATCTGGCACTATTCCACTTTTTAATCGGGAGTGTTAGTGCTTACAAAGAAAAATAAATCAGTATCTTGAAACTTGGCATTAAACTTGCCATGGTTATTGACCACTTCAAGGTCTACATCATATCAATTTTTGGGATAGGTGGTGCTATTATTTTTCAATTAGGACTGCTGTTGTTTCAAAAAGACACAATAACTTGAAAGTGTCTGAGCTGATTTTCTTGCAACTTCCCACAGTTATTACCCATTATATGAGTCTTAAACCTAACAATTTTTGGAATACATGATGCTACTGTTTCTGGGATACCTATAATTCTTGTCAGAAGCAGTAGCACCACATACTGTCAAGAAAAATTGCAGGTGCTTGGAAGTAGCTAACACAATTTACTTGAAACGTAGCATAGAAATAGATCACTTAAAGATGTCCAACCTGCCAACTCTTGAAATAGGTGAAACTGCTATTTTCTAGCTGGTGTGCTATTGCTTGTAATTTGAAAAAAAAAAAAATACAACAGCCCTTGAATGTGGCTGAATCATTATACTTGAAACTTGACATGAATGTCAACCACATAGATATCTCCATCCTGTCAGCTTTTGGGATGGGTGGCACTACTGCTTTAGAAAGGCTTTGAAACATCTCTCAAACATTTCTGCAGTTTGGCCTTTTTTGCAGATACTGTTTGATTGAGTTTATATTTGTGTTTGTTCTGCTGCAGGAAAATCAAACTAACTTGGAAGCAAAAGTACAGCTGTTATGTTGTTGGATAGGTTCTAAACTTTTAAGGACTGCAAAAGGATTTTATTAGTCACTGTCACTCATTTTTGTGTTTTTTAAGGCACCACTATCACTGGACTTTGGCATCTTTCTTTGTATCAGCATGGATTGGATATGGTGCTACCCGTATAATGGAAAAGAAATGGTAAAAATAAGCTGTTAATGTGAGGCACACTTGCGCACCAATAGCCAGATTAACTCAAATTTCTACAAGCCAGCTGGAGTTACTTAATGGTCTGAGAGCAGATTTTTAATAGATACAGTGAGACCTGATGTGTTTCTGCCTCCGAGCTAGAATTCTACATTACCTGTAACAAGTGACAACTCATTACATATGTCAGACCAAACGTGCCCTTAAACAGTTACATAGTTGTTTTGGTCTGGTTACTCACCTTCAGGGTATGAATTCTAAACAGCGACCTTTAGCGGGAACCCTTCTTTTTGTTGTATTTTAAAATGAACATAGTGCTGAAGCTCAGATTATCTCTGCACTTCACATCACATTAGGTGTATTTCCATCCACCTACATGAGTTGCATTTTCAATTTGCACATTAAAAAAAAAATGGATAAAGGTACAGTTGGGAGAAGTGGAAAAGTAAAGGTAATTTAGATTAAGTACAATTGAAACAGATGTAGTAAATGAATGTAACTCCATGTGTGCAGGCAGGGACTATGTTTCCATGCACACTAATATTCCTGTTTGGCCCTTTTTCTGAAAAGATAAAATTTCTAAACAAAATAAAATAAAATCCCAATTCCTGTTTGCATGAATGTTCATTCTCCAATTTCAGTTTTCACTGATGGCAGACATTCCAGCTTTTCAATGTGAGAACTCAGCCTTTATTTTATTCATTCAAAACCATGTGAAAAAGGTCAATTACTTTTTATTTTTGCATATCCTAAAACCAACTGAAATTATTGAAATATTTACTTATACTTTTCTTACTTACGCATTTCTTCAGACCATCTATCTCTACCTGAAAGAATCTTCATCTCTGCCATAGCTGAACATTAACCCACATTTTATGAATTCTGTGTATGTCCAAAGAATCCTGTTAAAACTAGAATAAGATTGGAGTATCCCACTTGTCTTAGTTGTAAAACACTCCCTAGGGAAAAAGGCCAGGTTCAGCAAGAATGTGCTGTTTACATGACATCTATGAAATTTAGAATATTGTTGTACTTGGAATAATAGGGGAATACAAGTACATATGAAAATGGAGTCTGTAACATTAACTTTAAATGCATTAAAACATCTTATTACATGGGAAATGAAACATCCTGCAAGAAGAGCTGCAAAAAGAAATGCAAGTTAAAGACTTCGAATTGTGAATTTGAAACCACATTATTGAGAGCAATAGGTGTCAGCTGTCTGAAAGTATGGAAGCAGTAGTGGTAGCTCAAGTAGGCTACATTATTGTAGGAAATCCTACTGTTAGTGGGTAAACTATTGAACCATGATGATGATGACAATGCTGAACCAGCTCTTTACATTTGCATAACAGCCACAGAAAGAATTTCCTATTAACAATTTTCTGAAAATTTTATTTAAATTTGAATAGCTATCCAACCACCATCAGGTAAATTTTACACTCAACTTCTACTTTTTGACATCATTGAAGTTGCAGTGAATCACACTCAGAGTGAAGGACCTTTGAGTTTTTCAATAGGTGATATAACTGGATGTCGTACATCTGTCGGGCTAATAGAAAACACTACTGGTCAAAAGTTTCAGGGCGCTCAAATTCTTCAAATTGTTTGAAATTCAAACAGTCCAATGAATACCGTATTTTCCGCACTATAGGGCGCACCGGATTATAAGGCGCACAGTCCAAAAATGTCACATTTTTAATTTTTTT
>JAQQAE010016960.1:0-11615 GCA_029823295.1 Pseudamia nigra
AGTGGCACTGAGGAAAAGGCAGGAGGCAGAGCTGGAGGTAGCAGAGATGAAAATGTTGAGGTTCTCTTTGGGAGTGATGAGGATCAGGAATAAGGACTACATCAGAGGGACAGCACATGTAAGATCTTTTGGAAACAAAATCAGAGAGACTAGATTGAGATGGTTTGGCCATGTACAGAGGAGGGATAGTGAATATATTGGTAGTAGGATGCTCAATTCAATTCAATCTTTATTTGTATAGCGCCAATCATAATCGCCGATTATCTCTAGGCGCTTGGATGCTGAGGTTGGAACTGCCAGGCCTAGTGGAAGGCCAAAGAGGAGATTTATGGATGTGGTGAAGGAGGCCATTAAGGTATTTGGTGTGAGAGAAGATGCAGAGGATAGGGTGAGATGCGACCCCTGAAGGGAACAGCTGAAAGGAAAAGAAGAAGAAATAAATTGAAATGAATAACTTAAATGAACATAATCTTACCATTACAGAGACATGATAACTAATCACTGAATGGTACTTTTGAGTTTTCAGTTAACCCATTACTCAAAGGCAGACATTTGTGTTCCCGTCCAGAGGTTTTACGTGGCGTCGTCTCGCCAGCTGAAGCGCCTGGAGTCAGTCAGCCGTTCACCGATCTACACTCACTTCAACGAGACGCTGCTGGGCACGTCTGTCATCCGAGCGTTTGGCGAACAAGAGCGTTTCATCCATGAGAGTGACCAGCGGGTGGACCATAACCAAAAGGCCTATTATCCCAGCATTGTGGCAAACAGGTGCCAGTCGCTCACAGCAATCACACATTATGATCATATTATAAAACAGGTTGATGACATGACACTAGTAGTTATTAGGTGGTTCACATTGGGCCAGGTAGGTTTGGATAGTTTTTCCCTTAATAAATAAAATCATCCTTTAAAAATGTTGTGTTTAGTTGGGTTGTTTTTCTCTAAAATTATAATATGCTCAATGATTTGAAACATTTAATCATGACCAATATAGAAAAAGTAGGTCATCTGGAAGGAGGCAGAGGAAAACACTTAACATGTGATGTGTGTCTGCAGGTGGCTGGCCATCCGTCTGGAGTTTGTTGGAAACTGCATTGTTTCATTTGCTGCTCTGTTTGCTGTTATAGCCAGGGAAAACCTCAGTCCAGGCATTATGGGGTTGTCCATTTCCTATGCTCTGCAGGTAAACACTGCCACTCATATACGTAGCTGTGATGCATATGAGATGGAAGCCCAAACTGGTAGTTTCAGACCGAAACCATCATGGCTTTAAGTCTTAGCTCTGGCTTTCCTCCGTTCCCTGCAGCTCACTGCCTCTCTGACCTGGCTGGTGAGGATGTCCTCAGATGTGGAGACCAATATTGTCGCTGTGGAGAAAGTCAAAGAGTACAGTGACACAGAGAAAGAGGTACACATCAAATCCTCTGCAGTTTGTTAGACTTGTTTTTTTCTCACTGTGGTTACTTGACTTTTCATTTCTTCATGGGACTGGATGAAAAATCTGAAAGTGCATGGTTTGGAATCAGTGTTCTTTCACAGGAGCAGTGCGACATGCATTCATTCCATAAGTTATAGAAATGATGAATTAGCAGCTAAGCATGGCAGTTTGAGCTGACTTCTAAGTGTTAGGTGTTGCCTTAGTCTTATAGTCTAGACTCTAAACCACCTAAATTCACATAATTTCATGTCAAACACCAGAGTGTACTGAGATTCATCTTCTTTTTCTGCACTTTCCCACCTCTGTTCTGGCACAAGGCAGACAGTGATCAGTCAGAGTGATGGCTGTGGAATGACAGGGATGTTCATGTGATGATGTATGTTTCTCCTCTGTCCACAAGGCTGAGTGGAAACAGGAGACTTCAGCCCCCCCCGCAGGGTGGCCCTCTGCCGGCTGCATAGACATCCGAGGCTTTGGTCTGCGATACCGCTGTGACCTGGACCTGGCCATCCGCAACATCACCATCAACATTAACGGAGGAGAGAAGGTCAATGTTTACACTTTTTGATTTCTAGCAGTGGTCTGTTCATAGCTAAACCAGTTTGGTAATTTCTCCAGAAACCTGTAAATCACCCTTTAATGTCATTTATCATTCTGAGAGTGTGATGAACTGCACAACATGTCATAGTCCACAATTACTTAGGATAAACTCATCTCTCAATCCATGAAATTCTGAAGTATAGTTTAGTTTAGTGAAGTTTATCATCACTGGATCCAATTCATCTGAATTTACTGTTATTTTTGTTCAGCTATTGGCCACGTCCTCGGTGTCTTCATAAGCTAAACTACTAAAAAATACTCGATTACATGCACACACCTTACTAAAAGGCTAACGTGTATTTATTGTTGACACTTGTTTGAGTTTTCAGCTGCATGCGTCCGTATGAAACAGCATCTGCAGATTGAAAGAAAGCACTGGGTTGAGTTACTGTAAGAGTACAGGTCAAACACACTGAGACTTTCCCACACTGTCTCTCTGACTGGAGGGTTTAGTTAGAATTCCACATTAAAAAAAATCACCATCAGTGTTCAACATGTCCCTCACTATGACTTGGACTGTTCCTCTGCTATGTGTGGATCGCATATCTACCCTGCATGTCACTTATTTACTTTCATATTTTTTCTGCAAACAAAAACTAAAATTAATTTTAATTGTACTAAGTATGGAATAAAGGCTGATCTCATCTTATTCATGTTATGCATAAAGTTCGAGAGGTGTTTTTTTTTTTTTTTTTTTTTTTTTTGAATTTTTAAATAATTTTCATGTAGTAGAAGCCATAAAAACACACACCCCATTC
Organism: Pseudamia nigra; assembly: GCA_029823295.1. Lineage (NCBI taxonomy): Eukaryota > Metazoa > Chordata > Actinopteri > Kurtiformes > Apogonidae > Pseudamia > Pseudamia nigra. The sequence continues at coordinate 2,797 of JAQQAE010016960.1, forward strand.
ATTCCCACAGTAAAGCACATACTGTTATTTTTACATTACTGTATGTAGTACCTCTGTGCTCTCCTGTGTGTCCTGTATATGTATGTGTCGTCTTATTAGGTGGGAATCGTGGGGCGAACTGGAGCAGGAAAGTCGTCCCTGACTTTGGGTCTGTTCCGGATCATTGAGGCCGCTGAAGGCCACATCTTCATCGATGGAGTGGACATTTCTAAGCTGGGTCTTCATGAGCTGCGCTCTCGAATCACCATCATACCCCAGGTCACGTCGCCAAAAATCTTCCAGTAGCTCCTCACAGCTGCACAATTATTAAGCACAAAATCAGTGATGGCTTGACATGATGCGCACCGCTCTGATCCTGACCCTGCTGCCTCTCCAGGACCCAGTGCTGTTTTCAGGGTCACTGAGGATGAACCTGGATCCCTTCAACTGCTACTCTGATGACGACGTGTGGAGGGCTCTGGAGTTTTCTCATCTCAAGGGTTTTGTGTCTGGCCTGCCTGATAAACTGAACCACGAGTGTAGTGAAGGAGGAGAGAACCTCAGGTAGGGCTGTCCGCTGTTTATAATAAATCCAATGTAGCACCGAACATTCTGAAATATTCTTCAATGCAGTGAAGTCACTCAGAGCTCAGCAATCTCATGATCTTAAATCATGGATCACCTTTGATCTGCTTGTAAGATGGGGCATCATGAGTTGTTTGAGGCATTAATGTTGCTTGTCTTTTTATAGTAAATGAATGAAAAATAATGACTCATGAAAATGGCAACAGTGTCAGAGGGTAAAAACGATTCTGGTTCATCAAAAGAAATCCCATCGCGTCGATGCAAAAAACACATTTTAGGTAAATAATGGAAAACAAGAAATTCAAGACTAGTGTTTACTTCATCATTCAGCACATTTAGTTTTTCTTGTCACAATACTGCAATAATTAATATTGGCCCAAAATGACAAAAAAAAGTCATTTTTAGCCACAAACAACAACAATAAGACATCACTCACACCCAAAGCCCTGCAGAAACCTCAGGAATATAGAGAACAACCTGTGCCCACATTTATAAAAGTTGCATTGAGCACATGCAGGATTCTTACACATTTGATCCACATACGTTCAAGCACACGGAGGAATAAGGCTTAGAAACTCTTGAATCACTCGTGTATGTTTTGGCGCAGTGTGGGTCAGAGGCAGCTGCTGTGTCTGGCCAGAGCTCTGCTGAGGAAGACCAAGATCCTGGTTCTTGATGAAGCAACAGCAGCTGTGGACATGGAGACAGATAACCTCATCCAGTCAACCATCCGCTCTCAGTTTGACGACTGCACTGTCCTGACCATAGCTCATCGTCTCAACACCATCATGGACTACACCAGGTAGAAGAGCATACTGTGTATATATATAATTTGTATCTATTTGTAGATGTCAGACAGTATTATTAGAAACATTCCATTCATTGGTGTTTTGTCTCGTAGGGTCCTGGTGTTGGACAGGGGAGAGATGGCAGAGTTCGACTCGCCCTCCAGTCTTATTGCTCAGAGAGGAGCCTTCTACAACATGGCTAAGGATTCAGGGCTGGTCTGAGGCACAATTCAAGCACCTTTACTTGAAGCATGTTCTCAGCTCCTCTGCTGCCGGCGGTGGGTCTGCAGACTGTTATGGTGATCCGTCAGCCGTGCAGCTCGCACCAGATGTACTGTGATTTCACTGAGGAGTACTATTTAGTCTGTACAGACAGAGTATCTTATCTTCTGGGTCTGTAGGAGTGATGCTGTTGGTTTTGTTGGTTTGATTGAAATCGAGACTAAAAGAATGTCTCAGCCTGCAGGAGATTTTAATCAATGTTCTTATGTTCCTACAGTTATACGGCCAGCCAATACTAAATCAGTTCTATTCTAAAGCCTTTGGTTCTTATGCTGCTGTATAAGTATCAGAAACACGCGGACTATCTGTGGGGATAGATCGCGTCTTCCTTATCAACTGTCTCAGAAGGGGAAGCGCAAGCAGACTTTATTTTTATAGTGCAGGTGCCATATTTGTAAAGATATTTTCACCAAAGACAGAACTACTGGCTGAAAGCTGGTGGAGGATGAAAATGTATGTGAAGTGATAATAATGCCTACATCTGTTTGGGAAAATTTCACATTTGCACATGGATTTATTTTTGAAAGTCTGAGGTTCAGCAGAGAAGTGTGGCTTCAGTAACTCCTCAACAAACGGAATGTGCAACTAGTACAGACAGAAAGTCCTTCCCCTTCTTCTATTTATTTTTTATTTAACCTTTATTCAGCTGATCCCATTGAGACCTGTCTCCTCCTGCTTTACCTCATGGAATCCAACTAAACACAACGGGTCAGTGTTACACTCCTGATCAAAATTTTAAGACCAGTTGAAAAATTGCAAGAATGTACATTTTGGACTGTTGGATCTTAGGAAGGTTCGAAGTAGTTCTTCAAAATGCAAAAAGAAGAAATGGGAGTGAGACAAGAAAAAAATTTGAGTAAGCAGTTTATTGCAAACAACCATTAAACTGAAATAGGCTGTTCATCAGCTGATCAAAAGTTTAAGACCACAGTCTTTAAAAGCTCAAATCTTTGCAAAAATGTGGATTCGGTGTCATTTTGTGTCAGGTGTCCACACTGGCATGACCTCCTGACCCTGATGGCAAAGGTAAAAAAACATCCTGAGGGTTATGGGGGAAAAAAAAGTCAAGTCATAAACCCAGTAAAATTTCACTGAATCTCACTGAACAGCCTGTTTCAGTTTAATGGTTGTTTGCAATAAATTGCTTACTCTAATTTTTTTCTTGTCTCACTCCCATTTCTTCTTTTTGCATTTTGAAGACTTAGACTTCGAACCTTCTCAAGATCCAACAGTGCAAAATGTACATTCTTGCAATTTTTCAACTGGTCTTAAAATTTTGATCAGGAGTGTATGTTGGCTAAATTTTCTGAGTGTTATTTGTGTCATTGAATTGAGTCCTATCTTACAATGGTGAAGAATCCTTTAAAAATCCTCTGGATCCAAACATTAATCCAAATAACTTCCAGAACCTAATCAATTGGTCCTTGCACCATTTCTGACCTATCCTGAAAATTTCATTCGAATCATAACTTTTTGAGTTGCATTGTGACCAAACACACCTTGGTGGAGGTAATGGAGCGAGGTTCACCAAACTTGGTATGTTGATTGACTTTTAGATTAGAACCTGTATATGGAGATGAAAGGTCAAAAGTCAGTGGGTCATAAAGGTAACAATAGAGTTGGTGCTACATCTCTGCAGACAAATCAGCCTATTGGGAGAGGATTTCCCGGGGAGTAAGCTAGTGGCAATGCTGAGTTTGGTGGAAGTTGAAGCAAAAAGAGAGAAAAGCCAGCCTGCGGCAGTTCAAACTTAATATTTTGTGATGTCATCAGCCACCTGGAGTCGCACAGAGATGGGTCTGTTGGCACCATTGCAACCATTTCCTGCAGCGTTCTAAAAAAAAAAAGTCTTTAGCCTGCAAACAACAATTACCATGTTTCTTATGTGTACAGAAATATGAACAGAAGCAGGTAGTACTCATGTACTCCTATACATGTACTTGAGGAGATTTTTCACAAAATATGCCTGAAAGTAGTTGATTTGCAGAGCACTACTCTTACTCAGGTACATTTGTGATGAAAACAACTTTTACTTAATTATATTTGAGTAAAAAAGAGATTGAAATAGAAAAAAAACTTACAGTACCAATATAATCAGTTAAATAAAAAAATGAACAAATTAATCAAGTAAATTAACAAAATGACAAAAGAAAAATCACAAAATAAGCCAAAAAGTTAACAAAACAATGAAGAAACTTAAAAACTGAGCAAAACAGTCAAGTACAAAATTAACATAATTAATCACATAAAATTAGGAAAATTATAATAATATTATCAAAAAGTGAGTGAAAAATTAACAAGCAACAAATTAGCAAAAATAATGAAAAGGACAAAATAAGCATCAAAACTGAACAAAATTAAGTCAGGGTAAGGGTTCAATTTTAAAAAATGAAGGAAATTAGCAGCAGAACAAATGCAATAATATATGCAACAAAATTGTCAAAATAGCCAAGGAAATGAAAAAAATGACCAAAATAAATTACACATTATGACAAAACTCACTCCTTATGTTGATGAGTCCTTCTACTTTTAATTGAGTCATTAGAATTGCAAAGCAACAGTACTTTCACTTCACCTCTGGATATAAATTAACAAGTTTCTGTAAGTATGACCAAAACCAGGATTGGCCTTTTATTTAGAAAACACATTCCTACACATAGGCCTTTTACGTGGCTTTCTATTGTGTTGTATACTATTCAGAGGTGTTGTCACTCTAATAGTGAGTTGTGAGTGGTCGGTTCCCAGCTCATTAAACAATGCTAAGACTCCGATATTGTCCTGTAGTTGCTGGCGCACTTGCACTATGTATGGAGAGAGGTTGGATGGTCAAAATGGCCAAGGCTGCAGTCGCGCCAAAATTGTGTGTTCAGCGGAGATGGGACACAACAGGGCACTTGACAAGTTCACGGTCCATCTCATCACTGAGTGTCTTTGGCTCTCACAGGCTTTGTCATTGTGCAGATAAACACTCAAGTGCCATGTTTGGTCACCCGTAGAACAAACCAGCTCATTCATGCAGTCCAATGCCCCCAGGGTGGATGAAAGGGGGCATTGCAAATAAAATGCCTCTGCTTCCATTTAATCTACCCCTACTTCTCTCTAAAACCCTCTCCCACTGTCTTTTCTTTCTATTCAATCTCATTTTCTTGAGCACTGGTATAAGACAAGGAGGTGGCCAGGAGCCAGGGTTTGGCTGTTGGGGAGCTGAAAATCGAATGCCAAGCGCTTGAGTCCTCAGCAGAGAAATGGGATTTTATAGCTGGAATGTAGGAGGATTGGCTGGACATGAAAAAGATTGGAAACATTGGCAGTTCCTGATGCCAGGGCCCCCTAGCCTGAGACCCTGTTGAGCTCCAAATATGGAAAACAGGGTGTTAAAACTGAAAATAAATTAAGCTCAGCAGATAGTAGAGACTTCAAAAGAGGGATGTGTTTGATGTGTCTGTGAAGCATAATCTCTTCATATTTAACATTGTCAATATGTATGTTTAGGTGATTGCCTTGTGTTTATAGACCTTTTACACAATGCATGATGCAGACTAGGAAGTGATGTGCTAGTGTTAGAGAAGAAAACATGAAAGATAATCCACAAAGCAAAATTATAATGCAATACTAACTGCATGTAACCAATTTTCTGATATTTAAATACATTACATTTCATATTTTTGCAGATAAAATTCCTTTACTTGCCTTTTTTCTAATTATGTGGCATGGGCTGTCGCATTTCAGTTCAAGTCAGCTTGACATGATTAGTGTCATGACTTCAGTGTGGCAGCAACTACAGGTGACTTTTTGGGACAAGAATGTAGCTGCCGGGGCTTGTGGTTGATTTATCCAGATATAATTTTCTTGAAAACTTGGTCTGACATGTTTAGTGTCTCGGCTTTGTTCCATGTAATGCAACATGGCAATGCACGTATGGTAATGTTTGAAAGTTTGTGAACCCCTTAGAATTTTCCACATTTCTGAAAAAATGTGACCTAAAACATGATCAGAACTGCACACAAGTCATGAGAATACATTATGAGGACCTACTTAAAAATTAAAACAAATCTTATAGCTTGTCATTTATTTCTTGACAAAAGTGATCCTATAATACAAATCTGCGAGTGGCAAAAGTATGTGAACCTTTTTTGCCTGATTTAACCCCTTATGCAGCAATAATTGTAAATAAATACTGGAATATGCCAACATATGTCCCGATGCAGCTGTTATGGATCGACCTATCTGGGATCTGCATGATTTTATTCCTCATTTACAATCACCTTGGCTTACTTGGAACTGCCACTCAGCAGAGGCCAAAAATAGTACCTCATAGGACATCATGGTACCTGACTGTATGTCATGGAAACCATGAGACAAGGTGCCAAAGAACCAAATCAGGTCCCATGATGCAAAACAAAGGTATTGTGAGGTAATACCGGCTGAGGCAAAGTAAACGTAACAGTGGTTTGTCAGGAAAAGAACACAGTTAGCATGAGTAACAGTATCTGCACAGCAATGAACATGAGACGGAAAACAAAGAGCCACATCAAATCTGTGCAACACAGCAGGGAAGTGCACAAAATACAAACTAATTCATTCAAAAACAATAGGAAATCAAAAGCACGAGAATGGATACTTTAGTTTTGCAGAGTGCGTCTCCTTATAATGTAATTCCCAAAAATCCGTCTACTCTTCCTGCATCAACTCTCTCCGGTCCCTTTATTTCCCACTGTGACTATAGCCAGGATTGTCTGCTCCAGGTTAGTGTCATGTAGCCAAACCTTCTTCCACACACAGTTTCACTTCATTTTAACTCGGTGCCAGTAGCTCCAGGTCCACAACTGTCACATCCTGCCGCACTCACCAACACTTCCCTCTCCACATGTTGGTACTGATAAGGGAACTATGTGCGTGGAATCCATAATGGAAAAATGCCGGGAAATGTTCTGAACTGCAAATGCCTCCATGGCCGCAGTTGTCATGATTCTTAATGGCTTCCTCAGATGATGGCTTGGCTTTAAGTGAATAATGAAACATTTTATTGAGCTTGAAGCAAAAGGTCAAGGGCACAGTAAAACCCAATAAACAAAAGATGGCAGAATAAAAAAAGACAAATCCACCCCAAAATTTGACTCGAAAGCAAAAAAAAAGCAATTTGCATAAAGTCAGGATTTCCTAAGACTTCTTTTTGCTCTGAGCAGAAATGTTTCATTCATAATGCACTCAAGATTTATTTAGCTAAACCAGCCATTCGTAATTCCTCCTGACTGCTCATGCAACTAACAATATTTTACATCTTTTTAAATATTTAAAACTGTGTGTTTTTTCTTGCAGGCCTTTATCTAGATATACACGTTGCACTAAGCCCCTCAGATTTGCCAGTAATTTAAACTAGCAGTGTTTTAAAGCAGGCAATTGCAATCAATACCCTACAGAGGAGGTAAAGCAATTTCATTAATCCATGTTCAGCATTCAGTTTAGCAAAGATTTCCATAATTGATAGCAGCATATATACATGACTTGTATTATTCATTGTCTGTGTCAGTTGGAATTCATTTCAGACACATTGCATTGCAGTCAAGCATGAGTGAATGCCTCATGCTCAAACCTCAGAGAAACCCATGCAAACCTGGAGGAAGTATTATCATTTGAGGCTGAAGAGTACTTTTAATCTTTTCACACACCGAGTCCATATTTGCATGCAATAAAGCCCAGTGGCACCAGACAGAGAAAGAGGATTTAAAGGGGAACGATTCAGCCAAGAAGCATCTATGAACCCAAAAGTGAAGGCAAAATCCTCAAAAATATTCATTATGACAGAAAAAAATTAGGAAAGAGACTCAGTGGAAATTTGTCTGCTTGTAATAAACCCTTTTCTCTGAGTCCCAGTCTCATAAATATATTACTTTAAGAGAGACAGTATTCCATCTGCAGAGTAAATTGTTTAAAATTTTAATTGATGTGCATGGTTTCCTCTCAGACTGAAAAAGCAATGCTGCAAGGAATAGTGTACAGAGCAGCAAAAGATACAACATTATAATTTACTTTATCAAGGTCAAACACAGATATTCTCTTCCATTTCGTAGAGTTCGACAAGCAATTTGTCCATTTTCCTCATGCACACGGAGAATGAGGAATAAACAGGATCATGTTTGAGTGTAAGTAAACAAAGCTGTTCAGGGACTTGCAGGGTGGACAGTAGCTAACAGGCTAGTGGGTTTCGGTCATAAATGGCACATGTAAAACAACATGGAGGGTAAGGTTTTCATGTGAAATCGATTCAACAGTAACATAGATTATTATTCAAAGGCTTTCTTTAGATCAGGGATCAGCAACTTTTAAGTCTAAACTGCCATTTTTGGGCAGAAAGGAAAAAAAACAAATATACAAACCCATTCTCTTAGTTAGCAATAAGCAACTTTTTCTCATTCTTTTTGTCCAGTTTGTTCATTATACATTTATTTAATCCGTTTTTTTAAATTAATTAGTTTATTTTGTTGATATCCTCTTTTTTTCATTTCCTCGATTATTTTTGCTAGATTTTTTTTTCCTCATTTTTGTTCAGTTTGATTCATTTTTGTGAATTTTGGTTGATCTCCCTGATTATTTTTGCGACTTATTTTGCTCATTATTTTTGTGTATTTCTTGTTCACTTCCTTGTTTATAGTCAATAGTATTTTGTGAACTTTTATCCATTTTGATTCTGTTGATTTACTATGGTATTTTAATGTTTTTTTTTGTTTTTTGGTCATTTTTCTGGTTATGTTACACAGGTTTGTCTTAATCTTACAAATTTTCTAAGCATATTTAATAATTTTGCTTCTTTTTGTTTATTTTTTATTCATGTTATGCATTTTTTGGTGACTGTGTTCAACTTGTAGTTCATTTTTTTCTTCATTCTGTTGGTTTAGTGCTTTTTTGTTTCTTTTTGATTTATTATCATGTACAGTGGTCCCTCGCTATATCGCGGTTCACCTTTCCCGGTCTTGCTGTTTCGTGAATTTTTTTAAATTGCAATTTTCATGTTTTTTTTTTTTTTTTTTACAGCATACTGTATGAACGCGCATTGTGTTCTGCATCCTGATTGGCTAAAGGAGAACCCACGCATTGTGTTCTGTGTCCAGATTGGCTAAAGGAGAACCCACGCATTGTGTTCTGTGTCCTGATTGGCTAAAGGAGAACCCACGCATTGTGTTCTGT
>JAQQAE010016961.1:0-11615 GCA_029823295.1 Pseudamia nigra
ACCGGAGACCCTATAGATCTGTCAGTGATCCCACGTCTTCATGAGCCAGTCCATTCAGAACCATCTGAAGGTGCCGTAATTCACGGATCGGAAATTTCCGATCCGTGAATTACGTTTGTATCGGAACCCAATACCGATACTGGATCGGATCGGCCCCATCCCTAGGTGCCGTGGTCACAGTTTGACCGAGACACCACACACTGCAGTGCTTATATGAGGCACCAGGGTCAGGAATATCCAGTTCTTTACTAGTCATATTTTAGAACCTTGTGTTTTTTTATGATTTTAGTGATTTTCTGTACTGTCTTTAATTGTGGCATTTGAAATCACATTGTGTTCATATTGCCATTGTAGAATGGATGTGTGTTTTCTATTAAGATGAAACGGACCGGCCAAAACATGCAAGATGGGCTGTTTATTCAGACTACCATGAAACATAATTCAATGCAAATTTTAAAAATGCACAATTTTTTTTCCCCATACTGTTAATAGGTTTTATGATTTGGGATTTCCCTTTTATAAAAACATCCCAGTGGTTTCTGTCTTTGTCATTGCTATTCAGCTCATAATCTCAGTTTTCTGCAGCTTTACAAGTAATCCAACATTATATTGAAAATGCCAGAGCTACCCTTTCTATGAAGCTGCTTACTTCCTAACCTGCTAAACCAGTCAGGGACTTGAGCCCCCTCCAGCCCCCACCAGCCCCCCCACCAACTGGCACAGTCGAACAGTGAATCCTTTCTCTGTGTGTAACAAAACACTTCATTAGAGGAATTCACAAAAGGCAGACAAGGCCACAGCCACATCCATCCAACAGAAAATCATTCTGCCATTGCATAACTACAGCTTCATAATGTGGAGTGATGAAGGACCGCTACGGAATACAATTACTGATAACTAATAAACACTGACAAATACCCAGTGAAGGCACAGAGAATGATTTAGGTGACATTAGGTGTCATAAATACATTTCAGAATGTTCACACTGCCTGATGATAAAATGAAGAATTCGGCATATTTATCGATATGCTGCTTTTATTACGGACAACAAGATCAGGATTTCCAAAGTAACTTCCAGCTTTAATATAACTGTTATGATCTTGTTTCCGTAGGCATGGTTTTCAGCTCAGGGACTCACTGACTGACATGTTCGGAGGATGTGGGCGTGGTTTTGTAAACTCATCAGCAGGAGGTGAGACAGCTGTGTGGAGTGAGTTAATTTAAGCAGCTGTTTACCAGACAGTGGGGAAAACTCAGAGACAGACCGCGAACCACAGACGAAGAGAGTTTGACGCTGAGAGCAGCTCCGAGAGGAAGCAGAGCTGAAAGAACTGAGCCATCTATCTACAGACTGGAACATTAAACTTTTAAATAGCATGCTAGCACAATTGTAAATATTCAGCTTTAAAAACTCTGAACTACACCACCCAGTGACCCTAGCGTGGGGTGGCCGAATCATCGGAAGGACAGCGCGGACTGCTGGAGAGATGGGCTCCGTGGCTGCGCTAGCCAGATCCAGAACCAGACATGAGGTGGCGAGTTTTGCAAACACACACCTCTATCCTCCGCTAGGACAGGGTCAAAACCCATCACCCAGGGCTAGTGTAGAACATAGCGCAAGTCCTCAACACACACCCAGGGTCTGGGTGGGATTAAGTTACGGGGGGTGGTCTTGGTAGCTGAGAGAACAGGCTCAGGGCTAAGCTAAACCGGGCCCATCGGTAACATGGAATGCTCGCCCGGGAGTTAAAACCGTAACAGTAACATCATGAAGCAAAATATTCAAAGTAGTTATACAACATAAAAGATAAACTTGCAGCTTTTGCTTTGTTTTACACAATATGAATTTCATTTTTGCAATTAGATCAAATATGTCCAAAATTAACAAAAATGGAACAAAAATTAAATCAGCAAGGTATTCAGCATAATGAATAAAACAGGGATATCAACAAAATGACTATGAACTTAGCAAATGTATCAACAAAATCAAACACAACCAAAATTATAGACAGAATCAATAAAATGAATTAAAAAAAAAAAAAAAAAAATCACCAAAATTTTCAGCAAAAAAAAAAAAAAACTCACCAAATAATTGACAAATCCTTAAACATTAGCAAAAAAAAATCATCAAGATGGAAAAAGAGAACAACAGATCACCCTACATCCTCATCAAGTAACAAGCTGCACAGGCTCGTGTTACTCGAAAGTATCAAAACAATGTGGTAGCTGTAATAAAGTTATCAAAGTATCCATGCTTCTGAACTGACCTCACAAATTACATCTACTCCACAGTACAGAGATGTCCGCCTCCAAGGCCTCATGCCTTCCCAAGAGCGAGGTCTGAGCCACTGATACAGGGAATAATTCATCACATCGTGGCAGCACTGCCTCTGCCTTTTCCAAAACAAACTCTGCAGAGGGAATTAAACTTTGTCTGAGTCCACAGAGCCGTGCAGGTCTGTGAACCAGGACACATGTTGTCAATTTGTGTCTGTGGTCTGGCTGAAGGACGGCCTCGGGCCAGATGCTACGTCAATGCTGTCGTTGGCCAAGGAGGATAAAGAGAAGAAACATGCCGAATCGGCTTTTTGTTCTGCCATTTTTCCATTCTGCAGCCATGCGGGCGGCCCTCAGCCAGCTGGAGGTGAAGCAGTGGACGGCTGGGACGGGAGCCCCGAACCACAACAGCTCCTCAGAGGATCGGCCATCCCAGTGAGGCCGTGTAAATCATTAGACTCATTTTCACCCAAGAGAAAGACGGGCACAAAGAACGGAGGCAAAGATCATCTTGGCTCCGGTTCGTTAAAATTTGACCAAAGTGTTTCCAAATTGCAAATCTCTTTAACATCCCCAAATGAAGAACTCATTGCTGTGTGGTTTCAGAGAATGTGCAAACCTTTTCATACCGAGAAGAGCTGCAGTAATGGAAGTAAAGCCCTGCGTGCTCTACAGTGAGAAAAATAAAGGGCAGAGGAAATGTAGTGAGTCTGGAAGCAAAGGAAACAGTGGGAGGATGAGTCGGTGTGTGTTATAGTCATAAAGAAAACAGTTTATGATTGAGGCACTGGGCTCCCATCGGCTCCGTGGCACTGCCAGACCTCGGCTCCCACTGACCTTTGTATAGACGCAGGAAGTGCAGCACAGAGACAGCGTTCAGAGTGGGATTTGCAGGGATTGAAAGGCACAAAGGCCTTTTTCAGATGCTCATCTAAACATGCTCGTCTCTAACAACACTCTGGTCGGGGACACCAGTACAAATGTGGCAGTACGAATGTCTCTCCAGCAGAGCAAACAGGCAGCACAGTGAAAACACTTTAGATAATCACTCGGCCACTGCCAAGAATTTTTCTCGTCACGTGCACTGTAAGTATTCAGAGACGTGGTTTCTCTGGCCTAAAACAGCTCCTGGAAACGGCAGGTAAGGCTGCATGATTCGGTGATAAAGTCACGTTGTCTTTATTGCAGCCAGTGTTGTGACTTGAGTCAGTTTGTTTAAATATAAAACATCTTATCCAGCATCTTTCTTAACCAACCTGGCAGTTCCATGTTTCCGTACAGCGACCCTTCCTGCTCAGTGTTACGAAGCCTAAACTATCACCTGACAGAGGCCCATGTTTATGTTTTCATTTCTGCAGTTAGGTCAAATGTTAACAAGAAACTGGCAAAATCATCTTTAAAAAATTAAAACGTTAACAGCAATGAACAAAATGATCAACACACAGAACAAAATTTGGCAAATTAATCAAGATAATTACAGAAAATTGGTAAAAAAAAAAAAAAAAAAAAAAATCCACAGCCTGTGAAACCCCCCCAAAAAAGAACAAAATTATTTAAATAATCAGAAAAATTAACAATATTTGTCAAAATAATCAAGAAAATGTTTTTAAAAAATGAACAAAATCATAAACAAAATGGACAAAAGTTGGCAAAATAATCAGGCTTGTGAGAGAAAAGTAATATTAAAAAACAAAACTTAATAAAATGAACAAAAAAATGGCTAAATAATCATTAAATATGAAAAATATTACAAAAAATGGCAAGATAGTCAACAACATGGAGGAAAATTGGCAAAACAATCAACATGATATCAAAAAAGGAACAAAAGTTAACAATAAAATGAACCAAAATTGGCAAAATAATCAACAAAATGAACAAAAACAAACAGTCAGATCACAATAAAACCTGCTAACACTGATGTTTCTGCAGTTTGGTTAATTGTGTGGCTCTTGAAAACGACAGAAACCCATGACAGAACTTCCTGATTACTTTGATGACTGTGACGTAGTTTAATCTTCAGGCTTCGTTTAATGAAAACCGAAGGAAATGACTCCTCTTATCTGAATGGTAATCCAGATAACCTTGTGCACACATTTACATTTCAATTACTTAGCTGATACCGGGACAGAGTGCCTCCTGCCCCAACAGAGGCACCACAAACAAGAGGTCAGAGGGGAACAGTGCTGCTTTTCATCATCACATCCGTATCAGGCTCTGACGACAAAAGCTCGGCAGATAAAACCGAATATAGGGTTATGGCAGTTCATGGGAGAGGTCAACAAAGCCACACATCGGTTGTCAATCGCCGCTGCACAGGAAACAGATAACGTTAAGAATGGGATGTGTGGTCACTGCCCTTTGAGTATCACTATCAGCCACTGCAGGAGATGCTGCTATTCTTGGAGAAACACACAAAACGTAGCGCGGTGACACCTGATGCTGACAGAGCTGTGGTTTCTGCTGCCGACGGTGACACATCAGTAGCTGCAGCATTTTAGGAGCTAAATATAACACTGAAAACACACCGGGTTTAACGATTAAGTGCAAATGGTGAAACAGAGCTGGGTGATGAAATGATAATTACCACGTGACAGCTTTAGATCAGGATTTGTTGTGATATACAATATTGTGTAAAAGTCCACTTTGAGTTTGTTGTATCAGCTGGTTTTAAATGACCATGCACATGCATTTCTCAATCACAACAGAACCGGAAAACTCTTGAAATACAAGTTAAAAGTCGGACACACCTTCTACTGACACTCACATTATGAAAGAACAAATATGGATTTATGTCGTTAACAAAAACATGATAGATAACCCAAAATATGTTTTACATTTGCTCTGCACACTCCTGGTATTCTGTCTCATAGTCGGCTGGAATGGTTTCCCCATCAATCTTGAAGGAATCCCCAGAAGAGCTGGTTGCTTTTCTTTCACTCTCTGGTCCAGCTCATCCTAAACCATCTCAGCTCCATTTACACTGGGAGATTATGGAGGCCAGATCATGTGATGCACCACTCCATAACTCTCCTTCTGGGACAAATAACCCTTACAAATTTGCAGTTTCTGAGGCTGGCAATTCTAATAAACGCAACCTCTGCCAAAGAGGTAGCTCTTGGTCTTCCTCAAGCCATCCTCTTCACTTCATTCTGTCCGAATGCAAGACATAAACAGTGGACGACTAACATTGCTACACTGCAGGACTGTCATCAAGCTGTTCAGCTGATGTTAAACAGGTGACTGACAAGACTGAAGTCATCACACCGATTATTTTTTTCTTTTCTATGAGCTTGAGCTGAATTTCACCAAGAGGGATAGATAAAGTCCTTCCAGTTTTATCATAGCGTTTGATGGGTTTGGTGGTTGCACTTCAGGGACACATTCAAAGTTCTGGACATTTTTCAGATTGACTCAGCTTCATTTCTTTAAGCTTTTTCTCTTGACTTAAATGAGTGTTTCTCACTGTAATACGGATTTGCACAGTAGTTGTAGCAACCCTAACGGGACTGTTGACTCTGTAGCCACCCCTCCTCTGGACAAGACAACTGATGCAAATTCAGATGACAACTCTTGACAAGACACACCTGTGAGGTGTAAACCATAGCTGTCATCAAAGCTAAATATGTGGGACATTCTAAACTACGAAACACGTTTGGGGTTGTTCACTTCATAATTACACACATGATCTGTCACAGTGTGGATGTCCAGTAATATACACAACGATGACAATAAAAATACTAAATACAGAAGCAATGTTCAAACATTTGATTGGTAGTATATTAACAGTTGAAATGTATCACGTAAGCTGAGCCAATATTCTGCCTTCAGAAACAAGCACTAAGAACATAAACACATTGTATCTCAGCCCTTATTCCTTTAGTCAGGTGTCCTCAGCATCAACCCAGTGAACAATCTTCAGGTTGATTTGGTTTTAGTTACTTTTAAAAAAAAAGTACTTTTCCTCTACATTTTCATGCCATGTTTTCATTATCAGTTTCACCTTTACTGCTCTCCACAGTTCGCCTCATTCTCATTAGTCACACATAATATACTGTAGTTTGTTAGTTCTTTGATCACTAGTTGAGTATTGCACTTATATGATTTTGTTAATTTACGTGATGGATAGTTTTTGGTCATTTTCTTGAATATTGTCTTCATTTACAGTACATTCAGTTTGTTTATTATTTTCTTTATTTTGTTAATTGTCTTGATTATTTTGTTAACTTTTGATCACTTTACTGATTGTTTTACTATATACATACATGCTGTGGATATTTTGTTCATTTTCTTGATTATTTCACATGTTTTTATTCATAACATGGATTTTTTTTTGTTGTTCAATAGATATTTTGGTTCATTTTTGTTCACGTTGTCTATTTTGTTTGTAATTTTTTTTAATTATTCCACAACTTTTTTTTATTAATCTTGTGACAGTTTGTTTCTCGTGATTTTTGTTCATTTTATAGTTAATTTTGTTTACTTTTGTTTGATTCGGTGTTTAGTTTGTGTATTCGCTTTTTTTTTAGTTTGTGCCCTTAGGACGAGCAAATGTCTTCTTTTATTTTAGCTCAGCTTTTTTGTTTTTTACGAAAACTTAGAAATCATTCTATACTCCACCCAAACTCATGATTATAACTTAAATACGATACTTTTTTTCTAATAACAGTCACTTTAATCCACTACGCGGGTCCCCGTCAGCCCTGTCCGCGGATGAATCTGTGAGCAAAGTAAACCCTACCTTTCTGAAATAAGTGCTGTCTCCTCCGCCGTCTTTGATGCCGTTTGGTAAAAGAGCGTCCGTCATCGTGAAAACCAGACTCTGGCAACCTCACAGACACTTTAAAAACACGCGAATTAAGGTTTTGTTGTAACTTCGTCGCTGCTCTTCAACAGGTGGCTGTCGGTGTCTCCTCTGACAGTGAATGAGTTGCTTCTTCTCCGGACTCCGTCACTTTTCCAGTGGGAACATAAGCCCCGCCCATCCGGAAACACACATAAGGACATGTGGAAAGGGGGCGGGGCCTTCAGTCTCCATACACCTGTTTTCATCGTCTGATCCACAGGTGGAGGTTTTTCCTCCTTTTTATTCTTTTTCTTGAATATTTGCTTCGTTTTTCGTAAATTAAATTTGTTAGCTTTTCGTGTTGTTGCTTATTTTCTTCATTTCTGTTCATGTTGTGGACTTTGTTAATTTGAGGCCACTTTAGTACTGTAAAATGTGCATTTGATATCCCTAACAACAGTCTAAAATGTACTTTTGTTTTTATTTGTGGGGGGAATTAATATTTGGTCATTGTTGGGATGTTCCTTTTTTATTCCTTTATTTTTGTGGTTCATTCTCTCAGTTAATCATTCGTTTTTATTTATTTTATGTAATTTTTTTTCACTTTGCGGACTATTTGTTGAAGTTTATCCATTTTTTAAATTTTACTTATTATTTGGATAATTTTCTATCAAGTTTTGATTATTTTGTAGATGATTGCATCCATTGTTGAGATTAACTTCTTTTAATAATTGTTGTTCACGTGTGTATGATTTTGTGACATTACTGGATCTTTTGCTAACTTTATAGGTTTGTTCCACTTTTTCTCATTTTACATCTGCACAATGAGCAAAAGAATCAACAAAATGAAAAACAGTTATTAAACCGATGAAACAAATGCAAAATCTCAACAGTGAACAAATTTTTAAAAAACTGAACAAAAATAAAAAATCCACAAAGAAAACAAAAATAAACATAATAAATAAAATGAAAAAATGTTAAAAAAAAAAAACAAATCCACAAAATAATCAAAGATTGACAACATAGGAATTAAATAATGAAAAAAAATAATAAACCCAATTTTAAAAAGTGTCCCATTTTGTGCACGACCACATAAGAAAACCATTTACATGTTTACATTCAATTTGAATCAGTTTAATGCATAAATCAGAAGGTAAAGGAACCGACATGTTGAGAGTAGTGATCTTAACACGGCAAAGAGGTCCTCTGTCTGCATCTTTATTTATTTATTTATTTATTTATTACTGTGTCACTCCTGTGTTTGTTTCAGCATTTACAGTCTCGGCTCCAGTTACCTTTAACTCAAAGCATGGGTGTGTGCGTGCACAAAGTGCAGAGCTCAAATACCACGTATCATACTGTATTTCTGCTACATTATGTAAAGTGGCTGTTTGTAGTTAAAGCATTGTCTGTGTTTATAGACTGTGCATCATGTACAGAAAACTGCCACAACCCAATTTTTAATCACAATAAGAAATAAATTCAGGCCTAAATATCATTCTTCCTCATTTGGACTGTAAATATATAAATATGATTGGTTCTCACATATGATGTCACAAATTACATTATAGGTGAGAACCAATCATAGCCCTGCTGAAATTCATTAGCAGAATTCACACTTTACCTTTTAAACCAACCAATCATTGTTAAGCCAGTCAAGCTATTATCCCTGCCCAACATTTTTTCTTCTTCAGAAAATTGACTATAAAGTACATCACACTGTGTTCACAGTAGTTTTGTATCAGAATATGATCCCAGGTCACCTTGAGAATGTTCTGCAATTTCTGATGAGATGTAGGCAGCTACGACACCATGGAAAACTAAGGGTAAATTTAACCTACAAACTTTATTTGCAGTATTAAACGGATGCATATATGCTGCACAGATAGTACATTCAAGTATCATGCCATGGGACCTTTAAAAAACAGAAATAATATTTAAGCAGTTGGTCAGGTCTCTTTTATTATCAATCCAAGGTGTGAAACAGTACATTCCCTGCCCAGTTTTTGGGAAACATTAAATATAAAGCTGTAGTAGCTTTGATAGCATAGGTGAAAAATAGATTTTTTGCAGAAATTGCTACTGTGGCCTAATGTGGAAAGTTATGTATAGTGTACAGTACAGTATATACTTTATATATTGACTGTTGGATATATGACCTTGAAATTGGCAATGACCTTGACTTTTTTCCTCAAAGGTTGACCTCGTCATATACAGTAGATAGACATGGAGGTAAGTCAAGGTGCAATCATTTCAGACCCTACTGGTCTTCAAGGTCAAACCAAGGTCATTTGATGTGTGAGAGGTGTCCTGGAGTCGAATCTATAGCACTTTTAAAATGTGGTGCCTCTAAACATAGTAGTTTGGATACTATAGGTCAAAATATGCTTTGGTATATATAAATGCTTTGACCTAATTTATATGCAAAATAGGAAGTGGTTGCCGTAGTAACCTTTCCTTTATCCTGGCTGTCCATGTGCCTAATTTGGTTAGTTTGGATATAGTGACTTTGGAGATAGAGAGTCCAAAGTTCAGATGGCCACACGTAGGAACAAATGCATGGGCAGACAGACGGATGGACAGACGGACGGACAAACAGACGGACAGACGGATGGACGGACAGACAGACAGACAGACAGAGCTCTATTATATGAAATAATGAATAATGAAACAAGCACAGTCGACCCAGTGTTTGGGAATGAATGCTACAAAACTGTCAAAGGACATATAGGGTGTTTTCAAGTGTCCTAAATAAAGTTACATTTCTGACTCTGATGTGTCACTGAGGTAAATTATTTACTTATTTATTTTTATTATGGCTTTGTATCGCGTGTCATTGCATATTATTGATCTCAGCTGTTACAGTAACAAGGCATCGGCTGCATGGGTGTAATTTCGAGGAGAATTTGTCCCTCTTATTATTTACATATGCATTTGAGGCTCATATTAGAGTTCATTTTCTCTATTATTGTGTACATATTTGCACTCTTTTTTTTGTTCATTCTGCGGCTTATTTTGTTCAGTTTTGCTCGTGCCGGTGCTTCTCTTGCTCTTTTTTTGTTCATTTTCTTATTCAATTGTTTGTTCCATTCATCAGTTTCTCCAAAAAAGGCATGAACTGATGCATTAGCAATTTACCAGAAACAGAGAAAATGTAAAGTGTTCAAACTTTTATATTTCCAGGATGATCAGGAGATGCTCAACTGCCAATGCAGATTTTAATTAATTAACTTTTGCAGTGTCTTAAAAAAATATCTGGAACACTACCATACATCTCAGACCAGTGCGTGCTCCAAAATGTGATCTACTTTCAATTGTACAGTTACAAAATCGTGAGACAAATGTGAACAAAATTAGGTAACAGCTAAAAATATTTGTGTTCTAAAAAAAGCTTTGGTCTCGCTTTCAGATGATGTCTGGAAGAAATGTCCCAGACGCAGGCAGATTTGGCCTAGTTCACAGTTTCTGTAACCCCCCCCCCAGTCACTTGGCTTCACTTCAGTGTTTTATCAATAATCCTCTCCTTACATTAATAAGCACCTCCTCTTCCACAGCCTGCTCAAACTGGAAAATCCAGCGCCACAAACAGCTCCTTTTGTTTCAGAGCAGATGCAGACACACAAACCCGTCCAACCGGACGCTGGTGCGGCGTGCATGGAGCTGGTTAACACGAGATGGTACAGTTCAAGCCCCACACCGTCTGTCGGCCACACAATATTACAATCTAAAGAGGCACTTCTGTGCAGAGAGGACATGAAGTAAGTGTCTGGGACTATTCCAACCCTTTACACACCCCATAACATGTGACACATGTTTCAGTTTATTATTTACAATGCTTTTGTTCATTTTGTTTATTATTTTGTTTCTTTCTGTGATTGTTTTGTTTGTTTTTGTTCAATGTATTGATTATTTTGTCCATTCCCACTCACTATTGTTTATTTTGTTTATTATTTTGTTCATTTTTTTACATTGTTTAATTTGTTTTTGTGGATTTTGTTTGTCTTCATGTTCTTTAGATTAATTTATTTGTATATTTCTATGGATCCCTGGATCATTTCTGTCAAATTCTGATGATTTTTGTGGCTTATATTACTCATTAGTGTGTTTGTTTGTCTTCATGTTCTTTAGATTAATCTATTTGAATATTTTCTTTTTGCTAGTTATTATGTCGGTTATGTCTCCATTTTCATTCAGTTGATTATCAGTTTTCTGAAGTTTTTGTTCATTTTCCTGATTATTTTCTCAGGTTTGTGATAATTTCATAATTTGGTTCGTAATGTTGCTTATTTTTGTTCATTTTGTTTATTGTTTTTATTCATTTGTTATTCATTTCATTTGTTTTTATGAATTTTGGTTCATTCCCTGGATCATTTCTGTGAATTTTTGTGGCTTAAATCACTCATTAGTGAAAATCAGACATTGCTTTTGAATTGTAGTTCAACAGAATTATTAAAAAAAAAAAAAAAAACAGGCCTGGGCAAAAATGATGGTACCATTAATTTAATATTTTGTTGCACAACCTTTTGAGGCAATCACTGCAATCAAACGATTTCTG
>JAQQAE010016962.1:0-11615 GCA_029823295.1 Pseudamia nigra
GAAGATGATGGTTCCCCACTATCCTTATATCACTTGTTTCCAGCTGAAACATAATCACCCATGCAGAAATTATCCAAAGGGAGTCTTGTACCTATTTGCTTAGCTAAATCCAGGTGGTGACCTTTTTTTTGGCCAGGCAGTATATTTTTTTCTCACGGGTTTAAAGGTCCAATAAACACTTTCCAGCAACGTTTTGATATTTAAGGCACTATGGGAATAATCATCTACACTCACCTGGCTGTTGGGGCATCACCTCACTTCAGATGCAGCAGTGACAGTGAGGCTGAGCGAGCTGCTGGACCCTGCAGATCAGTGACTGTTCTCCTAGAGATGACACATTCTAAGACCCAACCTGTACATATCACCTCAGATTCGAGATGAATGAGCAATCGAAACCATCAGCACGTGTTCCATCAACCTCTCACCAAAGCTGGCATCTCCGGGCTCTACTCCCAGCCTTGAGGAAGTGGACTGGGACCACTTGCCCGGAAAGGATTATCTCTTGGTTTTCCGGGTGTGTGTGCAGAACGTTTAAGGAGATGGAACTGCAAACTCTCCCCAAGGATAAAAAAAGGAAAGGGGTGACAACTTACTCACAGCTGGCCAAGTCAGCTGCCATAACCTAAAGGCAAGATTAGATCAGATTACTCTCATTTATTTGCTACGCATGCATCAGTGGCATTGGAAGTGCATCATACAATCATACGCAAGTACCAGACTGTATGAAGCGTCTGGGGTAAAACTCTTAATTTACAACAAATGTAAGGATGAGGATGCTCATGAAAAGACAAGGAAATATGACATGGAACAAGTAAAGTACAAGTAATACTGACTAAGAAACACTACAAATGGTGCAGAAGTTTTAGGCGTGAGAACAGTGTTGTTTTTCTGTCAAAATGAGGTTTTTTGCACTGACTGTAATTAAAGCGGTTTCTCATATTTCGCATTTGACAAAATACATCCCACAGCTCCCGTCACTGCATAAAAAACATATGTGTGTGAGAATGTCAGGAGAAAATGACAAAGGTCTAAAAGCAAAACGGTACAAAACAAAACTCAGCCCTCCTTCATTAGTATTTTTGCCCGTTTTTAAGAGAAGCAGATCATCTATAATCAGTTCATGAGTTCTGACGTGTTTTCAAGTTGAATTGTGAAGCACCTAGAGATAATCGGCGATTATGATTGGCGCTATACAAATAAAGATTGATTGATTGATAAATAACACATCAGACGGTGAAACGGAGACATTTTATCACTACATGGAAAATATTAGCTCATTTTGAATTTGATGGCAACAATGCATCTCAAAAAATGAATGATGTTAACTGGTAACAGGTCAGTAACATGGCGGGGTGTAAAAGAGAATGTCAGAGAAACGGAGCCTCTCAGATGTAAAGCTGGGCAGAGGTTCACCAATCTGTGACAGACTGTGTCTAAAAATCAGGGAACAATTTCAGAAAAATGTTCCTCAACATGAATTTGCAAAAGAAGATGGGTTGCTGCCATCAAATTCAAAAGGAGTTCATATTTTCCATGACATAATAAAACATCTGATACTCTATATAGCTTATATTTTATTGGAAATAAAATCATTGTTTTTATTTATATCCCAACTTTTTCTGAATTAGGGTTGCACATAAATGAACATTGTTGTTCATTTCCTTGATAATTTCATTTAATTTTTGAGCATGTTATTCATTTTGTCCATTTTCTTGATTATTCTGGACTTATTCTGAAGTTGGATTAGTTATGTAAAATGATCAAATGCATGTTTAGATGTGTGTGTGTTAAATAATAAAATGTATAAAACATCCCAAATTAAGTTGTCATGAGGTCTTATCTGGCAGAGATCATTACGTACAGTGCTGTTTGGTCCTTACTCAGAGTGGAAGTTTCCTGCTGGTGGAGGAAACAGGGACACTTATCTGGATCCGTTTGATTCCCGTTTGATTTAAGGCCCATGTGATTATGACAAAAGAATAAACGCATTTTCATTATTTTAAATAGAGAGTGCCTTGTAGTTTTGATGTTTTTAATGGCAGTGTTATACTGTAACAAAATGACACGTGGTAGAGCTGTTCCACACATCCTACTGAAACCAACGAGTGTTTAGACTGTGTATGTAAGAGATGACAAACCCTTTGTCACATCACCCACAGGTTTCTGAAAAGCTGCCTCAAACAAGGAGCCTGTGGGAGTGTCTGTACTCACACCTGCCTGCTCATTGCGGTGCAGAAATGGACTTGGAGGTGGACGGTGAAAGAGCTGAGGTGGACTAAATGAAACGGTGAAGCCCCATCTGTCAATCAAAGTCCCTGTGCTCTTAATTGCACACAAATATAAGGATCTTCATCCTCAAAAGAGCTGAGTTGCATAAAAATTCACCTGCATGCAGTGTTCAAAAAGGTGGAAGTGAATCACAGAGCTGACAATACTGCAGTTTTTGACACTTCCACATGTGACTCACTACTCAGCCATGGAAGTTGCCTCTGGATTTAACATGATAGTACTGAGGAAAAGATGTCTCATTTTGTTAAAAGTCTGACCCCTCTGCTCCTGTCTGGTCTCTTCTTCAACTCCTCCATTTCGATCTCTGGTAGGAGGGACTGACATCCATGCCCCTAATTATGCATAAATATCAGGGTTATATAAAAAAATGACCCCCAGTACCGTGTCAACAGAGATAGAAATAAACCACAGAGACCATAACAGCTTGTGCCAGGCTGTACACATGTTTATTTCTGTTGTAAATAACACGGTGTTCTCTGAGGATTGACTCACGTTTGGATTCAGCCCCCAGTGGACGCTAACAGTACTGCAGTTATGGACCCTTTCACATTCGACTGCTCGGCTTTCATCCATTGTTTATGATGAGCTAATTAGCGTTCTCTCTGGGTTTCTTTCAGACGGCTCAAGTCCCACCTCTCTCTGCTTCTCCAGTCTCTGCAGAGTCTCGATGATGTCGAACTGCCACTGTTTCACCTGCTGCACGGCTGTCAGCCCCTCCTGTAACACAGGTCACACCTTCACTACTTGAGCAGCACATTTGTCATGTGGATTTTTTTACCCACGCCAACGGAGTCGAGGAGTGGGCAGGGCGGTCAGTGCCGTCTGTCTGTCTGCCCTCTAACTCAAAAACAAATCAACTGAGGTTCACCAAACTTAGCAGACAGGTTGACCTTGGCAGTAGCACCTGTCGCTGTATTTTTCTAGACAAAAGGTCAACGGTTAAGGTGACAGGGTCATCAATTTTGGCATATAGCAGTGTTAATTTTCAGAGCTAAGCCATCACATTTAAACATGAGTTAAAGCAGGCATGTCGCCGCATCTCTGTCTAGTGTGGTTTTCGTTAAATATACTTCAAGTTCAACCCGACTGGACTCAACAGACTTACAAGATTTTGCATCTTGGTATCAGCTCCTGCCAGGATGAGCATCTTGACTATCTTGTATCTGTTGAGCCTCACTGCATCGTGCAGTGGCGTGTCCCCTTCCTGGAGACAGAAACCACAGTATGACAGACAGACGTGAACGTAGAGATGATGACTGTGTGTAAAGCACACGGCGAGCTGCTGCCTACCCGGTCTCTGGAGTTGATTTTAGCGCCGCTGGACAGCAGATACTCCACAATGACTGTGCGACCTGTTCTTGTGGCCACATGCAGAGGAGTGCTGTACAACTGCAGGGCAAACATTTGACATATTACAGTTGAACAATATGAGTCAATGCAAAATAATACTCAGACATACAGGATGTGTAGGTTTCATGGGACATTTGTCTTCCTCATATTAATAATCTTTGTCTGCCCAGTAAAACAGTTTAAATGTCCTCAACCTGTAGTTTCTAAACTTACATGTAACTTTGTAAAGATATCTGTATTTTACATACTGTAAATGATGCAGATCAGTGGTCCTCATCTGGTGTCGCTCTGACCTACATTTTGCAGCGGCCATCAAGTTAAGACCGACATTTAAACAAATTTAAACTCGAAAACACTAGAGAGTGCAGACCTCTGCCAAGGCAGCTCACTGTCTACTGGGGCTACATAAACCTACCCTCCATAGTATTATCACACCCAGAATAAATATTCCTGGAATATTTTTCCCCTCATTACTGGATTCCTTAACCTTGAAAAGCCAGTCTTAGCATTTATTAGTACATTGATGTCACAAATAGTTCATTAGTTATGAAAAAACATTTCCATAATGATGGTTTTCTTCTGAATCTCGCTCGGCAAAAATTGAAGGTACACGGAACCTGCTGGCGCTGCACTGAATCAGATGGTTTCAGCTACAGTCTGATGTTACAGTGAAAAAGTTTGGGCACCCCTGAGAATTTCTATTATTTTCATTTATACATCAGTAGGTGTTTGGATCTTTGATCTATCAAATAACTGATGGACACAGTAATATTTCAGCAGTGAAATGAGGTTTATTGGATGAACAGAAAATGTGCAATAAGCATCAAAACAAAATTAGAGACTGTTATTTTTTGCCAAAGGAGGCTGTATTAAATTTTGATGTGATTTTTCTGTTGGGGTGCATAAATTTACGGACTTGTGGTCTAATTTTGTTATGCAGTAATTATTGCTCTGTGCTTTGTTTATTTTTCAATCATTCTTGATAAATTTGTGTTTTATATGGTGGATTTTGTTCATTCTTAGAACATTATATTAACTTCCAAGACTGGCGACTCATCCAGGGTGTACCCTGCCTCTGCTCAAGTCAGCTGGGATACCCCCCCGCCCCACCTCTGCTTATTATGTTCAATTTGTTTAAATGTTGTATAAAATGTCATGATATGTGGATTCATTTATAGCAAAGCCGGCCAGTAGTAATGTTTTGATGCATAATTAGTTGTTTTATTGCCAAATTTTGGTCATTTCATTGCTTATTTTGCAGTGTTTTTTGTTTACTTTGTTGCTTATTTTGTCCATTTTTGTAGATTTTATAATTATTTTTTCATTTTGCTGTTGTAAAGCTGGTCTGTAATGATGTTTTGATCCAATTTTTGGAGATTTAGTCACTTCATTGTCAATTTTTGTTTAGTTTATTGCTTACTTTGCAGTAGTTTTGTTCATTTTGTTGCTTATTTTGTCCATTTTTGTAGATTTTATAATGACTTTTTTTCATTTTGCTACAGTAAAGCCAGTCTGTAATGATGTTTTGACCCAATTTATGCATATTTTTATGCTTTATTGCTGATTTTATTGCTGATTTTGGAAACTTTTTCTTCATTTTGTTGATTATTTTGCCTATTTTTGTCACTTGCCTAGGTTATATTGGTTAACTTTTGTTTCCTTATGTAGTAAAGCCAGAAATTGCATGTTCCAGACAGAAGACATCCCCCCACGCCAGTGCCCAAACAAACCTCCGCCCTCATGTACTGTCAGTAAACTCACGTTCACCTTATCTCTGGCATTGACGTCCGCTCCGTGGCTCATGAGCACTTTGACCTCGGCCAGGTTTCCCCCTCTGCAGGCCCAGTGGATGGCTCTGGATCCCAGCTGAAACACAGGAGGAGGCTCCATCCTATTAGCACCGCACACTGGAGCTTTAGAGCGTCTCATCCGGTCGCAGCCTCACACAAACATTCTGAAATGTCTTACTCGATCTTTAAAGTCAATATCCGCTCCTCTCTCCAGAAGCATTTGGACGACCGCACAGTGTCCTTCCATAGAGGCGACGTGGAGAGCCGTCCTCTGTAGCTGCAAAGTGCACACAGTATAATACAGGATACTAGTACACAGGACATGGTATAAAAGATGAGACGTTAAATATGCCTTTACAAACCTGGAGTCAGGATTCAAAATGGATGGTGGAGCCTTTTTCACAAAGTTTCCCAATTTACTTTATAATTTCATTTATGTTGATGTTCATTCCGTTGATCATTTTGTTGATTTTTGTTCATTTTCTTGATTACTTTGTCCATTTTTTTAGCATTTTTGTTTATTTTATGGATTATTTGGCTGATTTTCATCCATTTTTTTGAATATTTGGATTAGTATTTAGCATAATTTTATTTATTTTGCATGTTTCTTCATTATTTTTGTTCATCCTGTGGATTATGTTGTTATTTTATTGCTTGTTCAATAGATATTTGTAAAGTTTCTTGATCATTTTGTCCACTATTTTACTTATCCCTTCGATATTTTGAATGTTTTCTTGATTATTTTTATTCATTTTGTGGGTATTTTGCTCATTTCCTTGATTATGTTTACAATTTTCTTCATTATTTTGTTAATTTGAGTTCATTTTTCTGGTATGTCATTTTGTTTTACTACCACTTTTAATTTTGTGGACTATTTTATTTATGTTGGTTCATTTTCTTCAGATTAGTGTTCATTCTTTAATTTTTGTTCATTTTGTAGATTATTTTGTTATTTAGTTTTTCATTCTGTAGATATTTAACTCATTTCCTTGATTATGTTGCATATTTTTAAATGTTTTTTTGCATTATTTTCTAACATTTTTGTGTATTTTGTAGATTATCTTGTTGACTTTTATTCTTTTTCTTGATTATTGTGATAATTTTTATCACTTTTGTTAAATTTGTGAACTATTTTATTCATTTTGGTTTTCTTCATAACTGTAGTCATTTTTATCATTTTTGTTCCTTTTGTGGATTATTTTGCTATTTTGTTGTTTATTTTGTATGGTTTCTTGATTACTTTTCATACATTTTGTGGTTATTTTGCTCATTTCCTTGATTTTGTTTTTAATTTCGTCATTATTTTGTTTATTTGAGTGAATTTTTTCAATATTACATTCTATTTTAATCATTTCTTTTAAACCACTTTTGTTAATTTTCTGGACTATTTTATTTACTTCTGTTCATTTTGTTCATTTTGGGTTAGTTCGTTGTTCATTCGGTAGAAATTGTACATTTTGGTGATCATTTTTTGTTCACTTTGAAGATTACTCTGTTATTTTGTAGAGGTTTTGTAAATTCTCTTCATTTTTTTACTTCATTTTGTGGGTATTTTTGCACATTTCCTTGATTACAGTACTATGTTGTGCATTTTGATTGTTTTTCGTTATTTTTATTATCATTTTTATTCCTTTTAGTCCATATTGGTAATTATTAAAATACTACTGCATTTTCTTCAATTTTGTTAAGTTTATTATTTTGTGCATTTTTGATCTTTATTTTTATAATGTAATTATCTTACAATTTTGATAATGTTATTGATTTTATTCATTATTTTGCTCATTTTGTTCATTTTTTGGTTCATTTAGTTTATTATTTGTTCATTTTTGCTCTTACGTCTTGATGGTTTTGTTCATTTTGATAGTTTGATAGCTCATTTTGGGTTGTATTTTATTAAATTTTGTTTATATTCTTGATTATTGTGTTCATTTTTGTCCATCTTGTGTTCTAAATTTAAACAGTGCAGACATTAAAATTCTACGTTATGTAGATTTTTAAGGCAATACCACATTTCTCTTTGGGGTCTCGAACCAGTAAATGAATTTAAGAAATACTGCGTTTAAATTTCAACAGACCTCATCGTGGACGTCAGGGTTCCCACCATCAGTCAGATACCTGTCGATCACATTCAATCGGCCTTGAATGGATGCATTCAGGAACTCTGCAGCAGACACTGGACCCACCTGAGGACAAAAAGCACCGACAGACACATTGAGACTGAGATTTAAAGACTGTCTCTGTTGTGGATAATGATAAGGTTGGTTTCTGATGAAGGTCACCACAGGAGTCGCGTCAGAGCCTCTGGATGACGAGTGCATCTTCTTGCTTTTCTTCTTCCTTTTGCACAGCTCTGAGATATTCTCCACTCCACTCAAAAACTCAAGACATATGTCTGGAGAGATCTTCTTCATTTTCTCCTCTGCCTGTACAATACAGTGACAGTAAACCTTTATTGTCATTATACAGAATAAAACAATACTAAAAGTGCTCCTGGTTGGTGCATTTAAAAGACATTGGAAGCAGCCAGTGAAATATCCACCGACCATCCATAATATTATGACCACTGACAGGCCAAGTGGTAATTATGTCAATTATCTTATTACACTGGCACCTGTGCGTGGGTAGGATACATGAGGCTCCAAGAGAACATTTAATCCTTGAAATCGATGTGGTTTGAAAGTTTGAAGTTTAAAGTGCATCAACTTGAAGTTGATGCATTTGAAATTAAAATTGGGCAGTGTAAGGATGCAAATCCAAACTTTGTAAAAATCTGGCACACTATAAAAAGACTAACAAAGAGTCCATATTACTCAAATATGAAGATGAAATAAATTGTACCAACCAAGGATCTAGATTGTAGATTCTAACACTTTGTCAAATCGCCTTTGGGGGCGTCTGTTTGACAAAATGTTTTGTGTTTTTCTTTTCTCCTCGGCTAGAAATTGTACAATCATAAATGAATATAAATAGATGGTATTATGTATCAAGGGTCTTGGAGAAACTACTTGATAAAATGCTTTGTGTTTGCCTTTTTATAATGTGTACGATCATAAATGAATGTACTGTATTATAGTTGTGCTTACGTACCTTTCAAGTTTACAGTCAAAAAAGGGTTCAATGGTCAAAGATACACTATTTGTACTACAACGTGGTTTCACTGATCTTCCTTTTGTATGTGCTGGACAGCATACGCTCATGCCTTGTTATGCATGAGAGTATTGATGTTAATGACTGTTGCCTTCTTTAAAGCTCATTGTGAAAAATGTTTGCAGAATTTGCTGTTTCATGTTCATTGAAAGGCCAGCGGTAGGTCCACATAAGTTCTGTGAACTTCAACCTACTCCTTTTGACTGAACTCGACAAATTTCTTTTCCTGTTGTTGTTTTTTGTTTTGTTTGTTTGTTTTTAAATCACTTTTCTGTGTCTATGGTGCTCAAATAAACAAAACAAGCAAACAAAACAAATGAGCTTGGGCCTTCATGAATCTAAAATATTTTGCCAACACATCTTCACTACTTCTCAAATGGCTCTGTAGCGTTTGGAAGAATAGATCTCTTTCAAATTCAATAGCACTCAATGGGGTGTAAGTCATCAACCTCAAGAGCAGTTGTCATAAAACATCTGAGCACATTTGAGTTGGCATGCTATGGGAATGCGCTAAGACCATCAAACAAATGAAACTGTATGGATCACCAGTTAGTAGAAACTATAAGGAAGAGGAAACTACAATACTTTGGCCACGTCATCACAGCACAGTCTACGCACTCATGTTCTTTTGGGATGAATAGATGGAACGAGGACAACAGGACGACAGAGAATGGACTGATGACATAAAGGAGTGACAGGAAACGTGGAGCAGAATACACAAGATTAGCAAGAGATAGGGAACGATGGGGACTGCTGGTCCACAAGTCTATGACCTGACTCTCAGACAGGAAGCGACCATATTTGGACAAGACCATGGTAGCAGTGGGAGTGCAGCAGGGGAGCTAAGAGTCGACTAGTGCTATACGATGGTTTAGAACTTGGTACAACATTGTTAAGCATCGCTCAACTGTCGAATTGTTACTTCTTCTTATCTAATACTTAGAAACCGACTAAACTTGACCTCTATTACCGACGACTAAGACTTCACATATTACCTAACTAATGCAGGTCGTTCTCCAGAGATAAAAAAAAAACAGAGTCGAGTCAGCAGCTTCCTGATCCAGGGACATTTATTGGCAGACACACACACTGACAAACAGCTTCAACAGTGCACTTTTATACCTTTGATCCAGGTTTTCCACACCCTGGAACCACCGTTTTCTGTGTATTAAGACCAACTATTTTCAACAACTGTCATTCTTTGGTTTAAACTTAATCAATTTCTTTAAAGCACCAATTCTCACACACTACTATGCATCTCTATTGACATATTTTTCTCTCATGCAACACACTTTGTTACAAATTTTCTATACAAATCTGCACTTTTCTTTTCATATGATATACAAGACTCTCCTTTTTCACAAATCCTGAGGCCATTTTCTGACCGTCTGGAGATAAACCTTCCAGAGGCAGCTGCCTCTCTTTCAAGGTCATCACAGGCACACAATGATACCGCACACACACACACACAGCAAAGACACTCACAGCCCCAGGTTATTACACTACACAACTGAGTAATGTTGCAGTGTTGTTAAACCTCTTAACCATAATTACTGTTGAATGTTTTCATCAAACTGTGTGGAGCTGTCATACAGACCTGTCAATCAAAGCCCAACATGACAAAAATTTTCCATTATACTGTACTATATCTTAATAACAAAACAAAAATGTAAAGATGGGCCACATAATTAATTAGAGGATTCAAATAAATCATTTGAGCTATGTTGACACTTGGCAATTATTTATTCATTCAGTGTTTGTAGAGAGAAATCCAGTGTAACTATGGACACCTGAGCTCGCTGCAGCCAAATGAACAGTTCCCAAGTGTGGCCTCATTGTCCAGCCCTTGTTCTTACTAGAAAAAATGCTCCTACCTTACGCTATCCATCTAAGATGGTTTCAAAGAGTCTACAGTGGCTGCATATAGAAACGTCTGCAGGGCTCCCTTCCTCTGCAGATAGAAGTGATTTATACCTAGGTAATAAAACATAATGTTCCCATGCATAAATGTTATTTGTTTCCCTTTGTACTGAACAATATAATTTCCTAATAGGCTGTCAACCTGGCCAATGAAAATGAATCTTCCACAAATACTGCTGCTTACATGCAGCTGTTTACGTGCCGATTTAAAACTCAGCCTCGCTCTTTCATTTCTTCAAATACTGCCCTTTCAGTATTTTCACAGATTAATAATGTGCCATTATCCTCTTTCATCATGGTTAAATGTGGGAGTATTTCTCTTTTTGACGACAGATGTGGTCTTTTCATTGCAGAATCCATCTTTGCTAGAGAGGATCTTTGTCTCTGACACAGCTGATTTAAACCTGCTAATGATACACATTTTTTTAATGTGTTGTAGTATGTGACAGAAGAAAACTCCTGAAACTGGAGCAACATCGGTTCATCCCACATCTTAGTTAGAAAAATGCTCCATTTGAAAAGAAGCCTGATTTAAAATATCCAGCCAGAATGTACAGTTTATGTGACAACTTCAGAATATTGTCATATTTGGGCAAACAGAGGAGTGTGTGTGTAAACATAGCCCATGATTGTCATTGTCAGATGTTTATGTACTGATATAAATATAATTATGCCTTTTGTGTTGTTTTCTGTAAATCCCACATACTACCCCTTTAAAGCACTAATGTCAAAGTGTCTATGCAGTGCTGACAATGTTAGCAACACATCCCTCCATCCAAAAACCAATCACTGATGCATACATCCATCCAGGATGTACAAGCTGTTTAATCAAAATGATGTTCTTAGTGCTAAGATATAATTATTGTTGTTATCCATGGATTTTAAATTTACCTTTGTACAAAAAAGCATTAAAAAAAACAGCAAGACACATTTTTATTTTTTTGATTATGATTTCAAATTACAGTTACAGTGGTACCTCGCACAACAAATTTAATCCGTTCCGGCGTCACATTCTGAATGCGAATTTTTTGTTATGCGAATAGACCTTTTCCATAGGAATACATGTAAAACCAATTAATCCGTTCTGGACCCACAACAAACTCCCATATAAAGTATGTA
>JAQQAE010016963.1:0-11615 GCA_029823295.1 Pseudamia nigra
TTGGAGCACCAAAGTTTTAACATGACAAATCACTCTAAACATGCTCAGGTACAGCAACTTTATGCTACATCGAGAGCGAGAGAGGGAGAGAGAGGGAGAGAGAGAGAGAGGCCATAGGAGGAATTGAAACTGTGCAGTGGCACAGTTTGTACCAAACTACATGACTGTAGCACGATGTTATGATATCATCATTTTTTTACATCAAGTTCAGAGTCAGCTGCAATATGTCAAATTATATTTGTTATATCGCCAGCCCTACTCCTGGGACATGTAAGGTTTAAATTTAACTGTAAAAAAAAGGATACAGTATGCCTCCTTTAAGTCCTGAGATATGAGACCTTAAAGGAGGAGTGGCTGAATATAAGAACTTGTCAAGTGACATAAAAATGTTAGCTTTCCAAGAATAGATTTTATATTGTTTGTTTGATTTGCAAGGTTGTGTAATTGTGCGTAGTACGTCTGAGTGGGCGAAAAGGAACAGCAGAGAAAAAAATCTTGGACCCATTTTCAAACTTCCCACTAAACACTGTGATGATAAATTCATGGGTAATCTGAGTGTTTATTGACAAGAGACAAAAATTATGGTCTGGAGATCGTGTCGCGGCCAGTTCAAGTTCCTTTCTAGTGCCTTTCAGAAACACAGTGCTCAAAATATCTCATTTGACAGTTTGACTTTACTGTTTGAACTCCAATAAATCTGCTGTTACTTTGATAAGTGGTCCTCTGCTCTACAAGGTAGGGAGGAATGTGAAGAACAGGAACTATAAATTCATGAACCTGTAAACAAATCCAGTCTCTTTTTTCACAAAGAAAGAGAATTTACATTAATATAAACACTCGCACACCAGTGACGCTTCAAGAAAACCTGTCAAAACAAATAAAATGCCACCTAGACCTTCCCATACTGCCAGAAAAATGTGTCGTTGGTCAGAGACACAAAGGGCTTTGTCAATAAAACGGAAGGCGCTGTGGATTATCTTGCAAAATCCACCTTTTTATGTGACTTGACCTTTCTGTACTTTTATCTGCTCCTGTCTTCCTCATCTGTCCTCCTAACCACACATTCACAGCACCTCAGGCATACCCATTACATCACTACTGTCTTCCCTTTTTTCTTCGTTCCTTTTGTTTCTTTATTTTCCATCCCTCACGCAGATGAGATCACTGCACAGATTTCATTCCAGCTGTTCAGGGGCATCTGGGAGACATTCCAGTGCATGGCAACAGATCTTGTCGGGCTGTGTAATTCTCAACAGCTGCACAACACTGGGTTTTGACACTTCAGCAAGGACACCAGTCGGACTCAATCAACAATGATGCCATGCAGGAAAAATGATATAAGTGTCACAGTATGCACCATGTAATGATCGTCTCGATTGCACTGACTGAATAACAGATGAACCCACAAGAATGATCAGAGTGGAATTTCTGAAGTCTTGCTTCAACTTGTTGGACAACTTTCACTTCACATGGAAAGAACAACACTAGGTGGTTGTAGCTGTAACCCTCTGGGGCCATCTAGTGGTTACCAGAGGTGGCTAGTACAGTACTCAAGTACATTTATCGTACTCCTGCACATGTACTGAAGTAGTTTTCCCCATAAAATGTACATCGGAGTTGTTTTGCAGAATAATTTTTACTCTCACTCAGTTATATTTGTGATTTTTAAAAATGTACTTCTACTCTTTACAGTGTGGTCCATCTCAGTGAGTAGAAGTAAAAAATAAAAATAAAAATAATGATGGAAATAAGCAAAAATGACCAAAATACCTGTTTGAAGGCAGTAATAAATTCCATGGTATGAAGTTACTCAGTACTCGATTTTTTCTGAGACACAATTTTATTCTTACTGAAGTATTTATATTTATTACTGCTACATGTACTTGAATCATAACAATAAATAACAATAGTTACTTGAGTACTGTTTCTGTGTACTCTACCTGCCTCTGCTGGTGATAAATAAATACTACACACTCGATAAAACAAATTCTGACTGAATGAATAAATCAACACATTAATTTAACACTGGAGCTGATTATAGGTCAGTTTTTGTTACTTTATTCTTACTAGTGTATTAGGCTATAATTCCTGTACAAAAGTAAAAGCAGTCACTACCAAGTAAAGATTGGAATTGAGCCTTGTGTTTCGAGTGAGTGTCTTGAGTCAATCGCTTTGCATGTCAGAGAAAATGAGGCGTCAAATTCCCAGTAACTACAAAATACAGGCACAAACCAAAGCAAACCACAGTACATCAGTAAGGTACCACATTTTGGCTTTGTCCTACCCTGGTGTATTGGACTGAATGTGAACAATATAGCAAAAAATGAACTCAACAAACAAGTGAAGGAATGAAATCTACGAAATATTCAAGAAGAAAAAGGAAAATAAACAAAATAATCAAGGAACAAGTTCGAAAAAGAGGCCAGAAGAGAATAAAGGGAAGAATCAAGTCAGTTCACAAAAGTGACCGAAAGCAAGCAAAATAATGCCAAAAAAGAAAAACCAGGCAAAAAATAATGAAAAATAAATGAAGTAATCAAGAAAATCAACCAGAAAAAAAGCAACAAAAATGAATAATGGAGGAAAAAATGAATATTTTGAAGTATTTTTTCTTTGTTTCACTGTTTGCTGAGTTACTGTATAAACAATTACTGTGTAAAGATGTGCAGTTAAATGTTTGGACACACTGTCAGTGTGTTCTTCAGTGTTTTTTCCTTATTTCTGTGATTTTCTTCATTGTATATTAATACTGTTGACATCCAAACCGTGAAAGAACAAATATTAAACAAAAAAAGTAGTAAACAAAAAACTGTTAAGCAACCCAGAAAATAGCCACATTGATGACAGATTTGCACACTCATCAGATTCAGGCAGGCATACAGAATGGTTCTCAATTTATCTCATCATTACTTTAAGAAAGTCGTGCTCATCAGTTTTGTCACTAAAGCCGTGAAACGCTACCTGAGGGGCTTTTAATTGACAGTTTCAAAAGCTGTTCATTCTAATAGACTCATCCTCCGCAGCAGAGGAATCATAGCCTTTAATAGTTTTGGTGACTGCTCTAGGGAAAACATTCAAACTTCTTGGGATTTTTCAGACTGACCTTCATTTCTTAAACTAATGATGGACTGTCTTTTCTCTTTACTGAAGGTTTTCATGATATGGATTTGTACAGTAGTTGTAGTAGCACTAATAGGGCTATTGACTCTGCACTCACCCTTCCTCTGTACCAGACAACTGAAGGTCTAAAGCACATTAAGAAATGACACAAGTTACTGTAACTCTTGACAGTTGAAAAGCATTCCAGGTGACCACCTCATGACTCTGATGACAGAATACCATGAGTGTGCAAAGCTGTCAAAGCCAAATGTGGCTACTTTGGACAATCCAAAATATAAAACATGTTCTGGGTTGTTTAACACATTTTTGTTTACTACCAATTCAATATGTGTTCTTTTACACTTTGGATGACTTCAGTATTAATGTTCAATGTTGACTGTAATAAAAATAAAGAGGAAATATTGAAAGAGAAGGTGTATCAAAACTTTTGACTGGCAGTGTCCATAAATCTTACCTGTAACAATCCACAGGGAATATTAGGTTTTCATTGCTTTCACAATCACAATATCTTTGTTTCTTTCTGAGTTTTTTTTTTTTTTTTTTGTCAGAGTATGTTTTTTCCTATTGGTTTTCTGGATTTCAACAGCTTCAATGCAGCTTGTTCTACAAAACCGACTACGACACCGAAATTTCAATGGTAGTTTTTATTTGACCAATAAAAAAAACAACAGGTCGAAAAATCATCAGATGCTCAGGTTTATTGGCTTTCTGTCGTAAGTGGGAGCGTGAACTCAGGAAGAATCTTGCTGCTTTTTCATTCAACAGAGATAACACACTTGGTATTTCCTTCTCACCCTAACTCCCCCATCTTCCTTCAGGGTAACTTTTTATTTTGTCACATGACACATTTTGATTGACCCATCACATGTCACTAGTGTTTTTACACTGGGCTTCCTCAAATCAATTACTACTTCTGTTTATTACATAATTGCATAAATGTTCTTTCACAGTTTGGATGTCTTTAGTACTAATGTGCAATGTACAAAAGAATAAAGAAAAACACTTCATGTTTAACTTCCTAGAAAATGATGTAGAAACTCAAACTGGAAACTATATTGGCTGAACAACATCCTATTGCCACTTAGACAATAGATCTTTCAGTTTGATCAAATTTCCCGTTCTGTATTCACTTCTCTTATGTCTGTTGGTTCATATTTCAGATTCAAATGGAAACTCAGACACATCACAACAAATACAGACCTTTATCTGGCTAAAATGTTGGACAAAATCCTATTGTTTGGACAGTGTTATGTAACTTTTCTCACAACAAGTGGATGTTTGTGCAGCTATAAATAAACCCCAAACAAGGATGGCAAAACCTGTTTTGAACATGGCACACACTTCTAACGTACAATTTTCTATGAATGACCGGATAAAAATAAATATAATACACATGATCTGAGACAATCCCCCCATTTGATCAGAGTTTAGCGACATTAAGTTCTAAAGGAAGTTTAAAACAAAAGTACAATAGGTCTTCAACAGAATTGCAATTAAATTATTGTAGGAAATATCACATTTATAAAGAAGACATGATATCCATGGCAATACGGGACACATAAGGGAACACAGTATAATAGTATAATATGAAAGCAAATAAACTATGTTGGTATTATGTTTAACTCATGTCGTAAATAACAAAAAGGATGAAGTAATCTATTTTTTTATTCTTATGTTACGCAAATTATGCTTTTATTAACCAAAATAAAATACAGTGCCATGGTAACAAGTATTATATTTAACAATTAATGTTTGATATTACTAAAATATTACATGCAATACTTAAACTACCAGGAACCTATGTGGTCCTGTATTTAGGGTTTCAAGGATTATAACTGCGTTTATTCTGAAATCATCTTGTGAAGGCTCAGACTATTAGTGGAAAAATAACTATTATGAACACAAATTCGGAAGAAGCCAAAGTTCGCAAGAGTCAGTGTGTTTTTATTCCAGCTTGTTTAGTTCAGAATTACCTTCATGGTGACTTAATCAAATTTAATCACAAGAGAAATGGATAAACTCCTATTTCGCGTTGCTGGTGATAGACGGCGCCGTCGTCGTTAAACCACACACAGCTGTAAACTGACATTCTCGTGACACACTGAAATGAAAACGTCCCCAAACTGAAAATGAAATATCAGAAACGAAGAAAGGGAGGCGAAAAACAAAAGGCACAAACTCAGAAGTGTTATAAACAAATAACTAGGGCGTCGAGTCCCAGCAGAACAAGTGGAAGTGAGAAAGTGACGACAAAACCTTTGGAAAATCAAGTTCCTCCTCTGCACTTTACTATTTTCAGGCCAAACTGGGATTTTTCTTTTCCTCCTTAAATGTCAGACATGGATATAAAAGGAGCTCATCGCTGTCGTTGTCATCATTATTAAACATGGAAACCAGTGACAAGGTAAGAGCTCACCTTTTTTTTTAACTTAACTCTAGTTTTACTGCAGTTGGCTACTTTACTAAATGTTGCAGTATGTTATAATACCTTTAGAGTTAATGTATTTTAAATGTTTGGACTATGTTCATCGAGTCAAGACCCCTTCAAACCATGCGGTTGTAATATATATTTATATATATATTTTTTTTTTTTTATTTTTTTTTTTTAATGAGCTAGGAAATCTAAGTATCTTGAGCAAAATATTGTATGCACACATTTGCATTCTTATTCAGGGGAACGTGACCTGAAAACAAGGAGACTTTGAACTCTGGGATAGAAATAAACATCAAAGGCAGTAAAAATCAACAAAATGATCAAGAAAATGAGCAGAAATGAACAAAATAAAGAAAGTCGAAGTGGGCAAAGTAATCAAGAAAAAAATAATAAAGATGAGCAAAATAATCAGGAAACTCAGTAAAAATGAACTAAGGGACTGAATAGAAATGAAAAGAGTAAAAATGAGCAAATTATTTGAGAAAAAAAATAAAATAACAATACCAGATTGTAGATGAAGGACCCAAAAACACGACAGACCAAAACAGATATGTATATTTGACAGGCTTTATTAAAATTCAAAGAGTAACAGAGGCTCCTGGAATGGGGATGACTTGCAGATATGAACCAACAACGCACCTGTATCAGAGTCAGGTGTCAGAATGGGGCTCCTCGGGATCAGAGTGTAGGTGAGTACGAGTAGGTAACAAACTCAGGTGTAGTGAGAAGTACTCGCAGGTGAGGTTGACTGACTGTTGCAGCTGCAGGTGGATCAAGTACTGTACCATGAAAAGGAGGTGACGACAGGAAGGCGAGGCTGGAGGAATGAATGGGGTTTCCTTGGGAGCTGCAGATGAGGGGGCAGAGAAAACTAGGGAACGGGTAAAATCACATGGGCCAGGAATAGTGTGAGGGGAGTATAAGAAATCAGTTAACGGATCCGAGAAGTACCAATCCAGTATCCAAGAAATCTATTCAAATGTTAAGTCAAGATCCAGAGACAAAAGCCAACAGACAATCCAAAGGTCACTATCACCAAAAGGAGGTTAAGCAGACTTACAAAACCAGGAGGGAATGGCAGAAACAGGCCGAGGTCAGCAACGAACAGGCCCTCAAAAGCCGTGGAAATGCTGCAATGAACTGCTCAAAGCAAGTTACACTCGGGCACTGAAGGAGAGGGCAGAGCTGGTTCAGTGTCAGAGGTCATCAATGTGAAAGCTGATGAGGAGTGTAAAGCTGAAGCCTGTCAGAATGGAGAACACAGGACGTTTTAACAGAATACAAGCATGAAACAGGAAAATAATAGCAATCATGACAAAAAATGAACAAAGTAATGAGTTAAAATGAACCATATAATGAAGAAAATCAATAAAAATGAACAAAACAATCCAGAAAATGAGTCAAAATGAACAAACTATTAAGAAAATTAGTAAATAATAATAATAATAAAAAGATTACTAAAAGAACAACAAAATTGACAAGAAAATGAATAACTGAGTAAATGAGCTGACACCTTTATGCTACTATGTCATGTCACAAAGGACAACCATGCTAACCTGTGATTACAAAACAATTGGCTCATTGCTGTATTTCTTTTTATTTAGCTCTCATTCTCCATATTATACACATGAGGAGAGTTATACTGATAAGATACTGACATTATCATGATAAGCATCTCATGATCAAGTTTGATTTTTAGTCTGGATTGAAAGTTCTAAAAACCACCCAACTATTGTTGGTTCTAAATTATTTATGAAAGACAAAAATAAAGAAAATAAATAACACAACATAAATTGACCTTATGATTTATTTCTAACTTAGACTGTGTTGAGTGTCTTTATTTTAAAGTGTGAATTAAATGTATTGTTTTTAAATAATGCTGACTTTTGGTAATTAAATAATCCAGAAAATCATTGTAACCTTAAGAAGAAAACGACATAAAATGTGTTTATTTGTGAATTTAAACTCTTGTTTATGGTCAGAATATGACAAAAAAAGGGATTGATCACTGAAAACAGTTGCACTGATAAAATGCTTGTCCATCATCAATCATGCATGAGTAAAACTAGATGCTGAAAGTATAACAAAATAATCTTCCAAGACAAAGTAAATCTTTCTCCATATTTGTCATTATCACAATGTGAAATGACAAAAGTCTAGGAATAATTATTGTTTTATTGCATGGTCCTACATTTTATCTCAGCATACTGTATGTTACGATATCCTCCAGTACTGGAGAAAGTTGTATCACAGGAACATCATGTATTCAATGCGAACTTATAATGTCTGTGATGTTTTAGTTTGAATTAGTGCCATTTTTTGAAAACAAATGATTCATGCATGTAGATAGACAGACAGACATTGTGTAACATAAAATCAGAATACAATGATTTGCAAATGCTTTTCAACCTACTGTATGTTCAGTTGAATACATCCCAAAGACAAGATACTTTATGTTCAAACTGATAAACTTATTGTTTTTTTTTTCTCAAACACACTAATTTTGAATTTAATGCCTGCAACGCATTCCAGAAGAGCTCGGACACAGCTAACAAAATACTCGGAAAGTTGAGGGATACTCAAAAAAATACCTGTTTGGAATATTCCACAGGTGAAAAGGTTTACTGGAAACAGAAGGAAAAAGACGCTCCAAATTGTTTTCAGCGTACATAGCTTCAGCATTTGTTTTATTTAACCTTTATTGATACATTGAGACATGGAGTCTGATTTACAAGAGAGACCTGTTTAGACCTGTTTGTATCCTCAGTTCCCCAATGCTAACTGTGTTGCTAAAAGGAAAGGTAATGTAAAACAATGTTAAACATGCCCTTGTTCCAGTTCTTCTGGAACATGTTCCAGAAATTCAAAATGAGTGAATATTTGCAAAAAAAAAACCAGTAGGTTATTAGTTTGAACTTTTAATATATTGTATTCTGTTTTTAATTTACACGTTCCACAATGTCCCAACTTTATTGGAATTGGGATTTGTAAATAGATAGATGTCATTTCTTGTCTTCTTAATGTGCTTTAGACCATCAGTTCTCTTGTGCAGAGACAGGGTAGGCTCCCACAACTACTGTACCAATTCATATTATGGCAAGAAACACAATTAAGAAAAAAGACGGTACATCATTACTTTGAGAAATGACAGTCAGTCAACACCCCCCCTCCCGAAAAAAAAAAAAAAAATACTCAACAGCTTTGAATGTGATGTCAAAACCATTAAATTCTATGATGAAACTGGCTTTCATGCAGACCGTCCCAGGAAAGGAAGACAAAGCACTACCTCTATCGCACAGAACTTTAATAGAATTTCCAGCCTTAGAAATTGAGGGCAATCTTCACATATTTCATATCTGCCCTCATTATATCTTTTGTCGTGCCCTCTTCATATCACTTACCTCCTTTTTATTCTCTGCTATTGTCTTTTAGGTGAAGCTTTTTATCGTCAGCATCCTCTCTGCATTTCTCCACGTCGGCTGCCAAAATCCCACAAACCTCTGGACGCTCTTACCCAACAGTATGTTCTCAGCAGGAGTGCATTATTTGTTACGTCTAAAGTTAACAGAAGTATTTCTTAACCCGTGTATATGTGTGTTGTAGCGCTGGTTTTGGAGGTGAACGGTGGTGTGGGTCGGTATCCACTGAAATGCTTTGACTCTACAGTGGAGGTTATGAACACAGATGATGAGGGACAGGATATCATTTGGAGGAAGAATGGAGTTGAGGAAAATCAGAAAGGAAACATATACTTTGTACAGCTGGAGGAAAGTTTAGGAGGTGGCAAGTATTCCTGCCATGCCAAAAATGGATCATTGCTCAATCACACTGTGGTCCTGATCCAAGAGGACGAAACGCAGATGAAGAAAATACTTGTCAAAACCGACCAAGGTATGGCCATTTATTCAGCAGATGAGATTAAAGAAGGAGATACAGTACATTCTTTTGATTATAAATGTCTTTTGTGTTACGGTGTTTTAAGATTATGTAAAATGTTCGGCTCAAAATTACAATGGAGACTTCCGCTGCTCTTGGACCTGGCACAGAAGCCGAGTTGGAAAAGTAGCATTTATCAGAGTCCGACGGTAAGATCAAACCCAGCTGAAATGTTTTCTGTTCAATGTTTTTTCTGTCCAATAATATCCCAGTGGTCTGCCTCATGTCATTGACAAACAGTGACATGCATACTGTAAATATCTTCTCATGAAAGGAAATATAACAAAGCACTTTTTTAGGTTAATCAAGATTAGCCTTGGGATAATAAGACCATATATACAAACTCCATTTCAATGAAGTTGGGACATTGTCTAAAGTGTAAGCCTATAATCATTTGAATACACTACACAGACAAGATCATTAATGTTCAAACAGATTAACTTTATTGTGTTTGGCAAAGATTCACTCATTTTCAATTTGATGCCTGCAACATGTTCCAGAAGACCTTGGATAGGGCCATATTTATCAGTTTTACCACTTTTACACTTTGCCTCAGACCATCTCAGATGAGCTCTGGCCCAGACAAAGCAGTGTTTCTGGATGTTTATGATATATGGCTTTTACTTTGCATGGTAGAGTTTGAACTTGCACTTGTACGTAGCTGTAGTGATGAACTGTGTTAACTGA
This sequence comes from Pseudamia nigra, assembly GCA_029823295.1. Lineage (NCBI taxonomy): Eukaryota > Metazoa > Chordata > Actinopteri > Kurtiformes > Apogonidae > Pseudamia > Pseudamia nigra. The sequence continues at coordinate 10,178 of JAQQAE010016963.1, forward strand.
CAATGTTTTTTCTGAAGTGTTCCTGAGCCCATGTGGTAATATCCTTTACAGAATGATGTCTGATTTTAATGCTGTGCCGCCTGAGGGCTCGAAGGTCACACACATTAATGTTGGTTACAGTCTTGCCACTTGCCGAAATTTCTCCATATTATCTGATTTTTTTATGATATTATGAACTGTAGATGGTGAAAGCCCCAATTCCTTGCAATTGTTCACTGAGAAATTTTGTTCTTAAACTGTTGGAGCATTTGCTCACACGGTTGCTCTTTTTATATCCGATTATAACACTCACCTGTTTACCATTAACCTGTTCACCTGTGGAATGTTCCAAACAAATGTTTTTTGAGAATTCCTCAACTTTCCCAGTCTTTTGTTGCCCCTGGAAAAGCTGTTCCGGAATGTGTTACAGGCATCAAATTCAAAATTAGTGAATATTTGCAAAAAAAAAAAAAAAAAACACAATAAAGTTTATTAGTTTGAATACTAACCATATTGTCTTCGTAGTTTGAAAAGGTTTTGCAAATCATTGTTTTCTGTTTTTATTTTTGTTTTACACAATGTCCCCATGTCATTAGAATTAGGGTTTGTAAATTAAACAGCTAATTATACTTTAAAATGATTTCTATGTAAATTTTGCAATAGGTATGACTGTGTTTTATCTGTAACCAATTCTTTAATTTGCCATTTTAGTGTTTCTGATGACAATGAAACCCATTGCTCTGTGGACATCAGCGGTCAGCGCTGGACGTGTTCCTCTGGTCAGAGCATCTTTAGCTGCTCTGTGGACGAGAGCAGACATTCAATCTCCTGTTTGGATGAGCAGCACTGTCCTTTCGCTGAGGAAATTCATCATATTCATATCAGCATCTATGTGAAGACTGAGTACTTCCTGGTGGAGAACTACTCCAAACACTTTTACCTATCAGATATAGGTGAGAAATGGGCTTCCCTATTTTTATTTCATTGTACATAACTTGTGTTTCATTCTTTCTTTTTTCCGTTTCCTTTGACAGTGAAACCTGACCAGGTGATAATCAGTAAAGTCAATAAGTCAACAATAGAGTGGACTTACCCAAGCTCCTGGGCCAGTCCCTACTCCTACTTCCCCCTCACTTTCCAGATTGCACAGCTTAGAGGAGCATGCAGAAAGTGTGCCAACCCATGTGCAGACTTAAAAACCACAAAGGTAACTGGAAACAAAATATTGTCACACACTTCATGCAGCAAGGTTTGATAGTTGTTTTGGCATTATTGAGCAAAAATCCCCATCCGCACATTGTGAGTAATCTGAGAAGGAGCAAGATTTCTACTCATTTTTGAGGTCTCTGTTTTGGGGCTGTGAAAATCTATTCTGATGAAGTACATTTTTTAAGGTGTTGCCAGACTGGCGGGGAGTGTGTGTGTGTGTGTGTGTGGGGGGGGGGTAATCATTGATCAC
>JAQQAE010016964.1:0-11615 GCA_029823295.1 Pseudamia nigra
CGAGGATTAAGGGGTAGAAAATGGATGGATGGATAGTTAACTGTTTTGATTGGTTTCTTTTATGCTTGAAGATATTCTTATAGATTAATGAGGCAAACTGAACTAAACATCATTACTGCAACAATTGCAACATCGTCTCTTGAGTGACGCACAGCAGATATAATTCAAATACATGATCCTCCGTGCTTATAAGCCATAAGTCGGAAGGCTTTCTTGACGTAAAGCCTGAAAAGAGAAATCTCTGGTAAATCTGCCGTAGAAAAAGAGTTACCTGACAGGATTTATTGAGGTCTGTCTTCAGGCTGGAGTATAAAATGCAGAGACAAGAACGCGTCTCACCAAGATGTGTTTTGTGGACAAAAAAACAAAACCTGTTGCTTTTCAGCCTTATTGTTACATCACATTACGCATGTCTATATACAGCGAAAGGAGCTGTCCTTGAAGCAGGCGCATGACTTTTTCAGCACTGGTGTGTGTTTTAGTGTGTCCCTGTCTGTGTTTTGTGTCAGCCTCATATTAACTTGGTGACCTGGCTCCTGTCTATACCTATACCTATACCATGCTCTGATAGGTCCCCGCCTCTCAATAGGATTACTTTGTATGAAAACAGAATGACACATCAGCGTGCTGTATTAAGTTTACTCTCAGAAAGGAGTGGCCTCATTCAGATGCAGTGCAGTGTTATTAATTTATGTATTTGCTTTCTTTACAAGGTTATTTATATTGAAGGTCACATAGCATAACCAAGCATGTGGTGGGCGGAAAACAGAGAAAGACCCTTGACAACTTGTCAGTTTCTGGTATTAACAAGAAAAAAAAGAAAAAATGTGATTTGTCTCTCTGTGCCTGGGCAGTGACAAATTGAATCTGAGTGGGAATAATATGTGATACTGGTGTAATGGTGTAATGGTGCTTGGAGAAGTGGATTAGAGGTGGGATTCTTTGACCGTGAAAAGCTACCATTAGCATTTGGAATCATGTACTGTTAGCTCACAATAGTTATTCACAAAAAATAATATTTCCAACATGGTGGATTTCTTCTGGATCCGACTCTGTAAATGTTGATGATACTTCAAATCTGTGGGCACATTACTGAATCGGCAAACTCTCCACTACAGTTTGGTGTCAGTTACATGTCTATAGCTTTATTTGCTACCTTACAATAGCTATTGTTCCTCAACCCCTGCAAGTATAAGCATTCTGGATCACTACATCCAGAATATTGCCCGCATCTGGGCAAACTTTGTGGTCTGATAGAATCCAGACGATGATCCAGATTACTCCCAGAAAGTAATCCATTGGACCTTGTGACAAGTCTAACCTATCCTGAAAATTTCATCTGAATCTGTTTACAACTATTTGTGACATGTTGTGAACTGACACTGTGGAGTCTGGGGTTACTGTACCTGTCACCCTGTGTCCTCAGGTGAGCTCAGGAAGGAATAGAAGCTAACTGAGCAGTAGAACACATGGTATCAGAGCATTGAGTTCACTGATCACGGATTTTTCTGAAGATTATCACTTCAGCTGAGGAAGAAATTACTTGGGTGTACATTTATATTTTATTCCTCCAAGTCCAATGTCTGGCGAACCAAGAGGTGCAGCGAACTCACAATGTTCCATGAAGAAATGTTTCCTTTTCAGTCTACTCATCTCCGATCACTCAGGCACTCCTGTGCACCTTGCACATGCAAAAACTACACAGATGTGAGCATCCCCAGTGGCTTGTTATAGCTGAAGGACCAGATCATTTTAGTGAGATGGTCTCATGGTTCCTGTCATAAAGTGTCTTTATAACCCATATAGGAAATAACACTATTTTATGTCAAAATGCTTTGTGCTGTGTGTGTGTGATGTGTGTGCAGCATATGACTGGGTAAATGGTACCACTGTATCAGGGTGGATGGGGACGTGGGTAATGTGGGGAGTATTTAACCATGGTGTATATGCAGCTATTTACTTTGTTTTCTCATGCTGAAAAGATGGGTGGTTTGCCTTCTAAGAAAGTAAATAAGAAATAAAAGAGAAAGCTTCACATTTTCTGTTTCAGCAAAATAAATTATAAGAACAAAAGCATCCAGACATTTTAAATAGCTATATGTATTTAATTAAACTTGATCTTTGACAGTATAGAGTATAAAACCTATGTAAATACTCAAAGTAATTACTAGTAATGACTTGCAGGATTAGTTTTCATTAAGAAAGAATTGCTCACTTGATCTTTTATGGGAGTCTGTTTTGTTTTACCCTCGGGTTTTTGAGTGAAAATGAACCAAAATGAACAAAATTAGAAGCAAAATGAGCAAAAGAATCAAGGATTTATTTATTTTTTTTAATGAACAAAATAGTCAAGAAAATTCACTAAAGGTATCGAGGAAATGAACAGAACGGCAAAAAAGACCAAAATATGATCAAAATTCAAAAATCATAATCAAGAAAATGCACAAAATCTGAAGCAATATGAAAGAATTAATAAAGGGAATGAATGCAAAAAGGCAAAATAAAGAAAAAAAATGAACAAAATAAGAGGCAAAATTAACCAAAAAAATCAAGGAAGGGAAGAAAAATGAACCAAATTTGACTAGAAATAATCAAGAAAATGCACACAATAAAAAACACAATGAACATCATTAAGAAAGCAAACAAAAAAATGAACAAAACATTAAAAAACCCACCAAGAAGCAGAATAAAAGCTTCAGTCACTTTCTTCAATTTCACTCTTTACTGAGTTATGTTGCTGTTGATTAACTAAAGTGAATAAGCAGCTATTTTAGTTTATATGATCAGCATAAGAAATAGTAATGTGCTTCTTATGAAAAGTGAAAAAGAAATAAATCTAAAATAAAGTGTGAAGAGCTGCACATCTCCTGTTTCAGCAAAATAAATTATGAGAACAAAAGGTTCTGGATGTTTTAAAATGTAACATCTCATTAATTAAATAAGTAAACTTAATTTTGAATCGGATAAAGTATTGAACTTAACATAAATCAAATAGTCAAAGTAATGACGAGAAATTCCAAACATTACTCACAAGATGAGGTCAACATATAAAGTTATTAAGGAAGATTTGCACATTTGCATGCTTACCTGATGTTCATTTATTGTTTGTTTAAGTCCCCAGTGTTTTTGAGTGAAAATGAGGAAAAAAAATAACAAAATAATCAAGGAAATGAATAAAAAAAACCAAAAAAATCACTTAAAAAGCAAAATGACCAAAATCATTAGGAAGAATGAACAAAATAATCTCAAAAAGAAGACAACATGAATAAAATACATAACGGAAATTAAAATATGAACAAAATAGAAAAAGCGACCAAAATAGTAAGCAAAAAATCAAGGAAATGAACAAATTTGACCAAAATAATCAAGAAAAGGTGCGCAATAACAAACAAAATGAGCAAAAACTGAACAGAGCATTAAGAAAATAATCAAGGAACTTATAAACTAATAAAATAAAAACTAAGAATAAAAACTTTCAAGTCACTTTCCGCTCGGTGTCATTCTTTGCTGAGTTACTGCACATTACCTTTGTATGACGGTATAAATATCTGTGATCATCTGTTCTCACAAGTCCATGAAGTAATCCGTGACCTACTCCTGGACATCCAGACACCAGTTACCCTGCTTCCTTCCAGCAATTTACAAACTCGTGAGGAGTGCGAAATTACTTTATACATAGATCATAGATCAGTCATTCTGTATCGATATAACAATCAGTTGAATGTTGATACTCATTCATTTTTATGGTCAATATTGCAGTATCTTATTCTGAGGGTTTTTTCAGTAAAAGTATATGCTAATGAAACAGAAAATCATAATATTCCTGAATAACCTCTCCTGTCTTGTGTCTCCTCTCCTCTCCTCAGACACATTATGAAGACGGCGAGTACATCATAAGACAAGGGGCCAGAGGAGACACCTTCTTCATCATCAGCAAAGGAAAGGTAAGATCACTGCCTTGATAGCACCTTTTGGATTGACACCTAAGAAGCTAAAAAGCAGGGTGTTTTTAGGACAAAGTGGAGGTTTTTGGGTGAACGTTGCCTGTCATCAGTCATTCTGAGCTCGGCAAGACCAGCGACGGAAGAGATGCCTCTGTTTTCATCTGTTGCAGAAATAGTGGATGTATCTGAAAGACAGAAATGGAGCTACTTTCATTTCATCTCTGTCATCAGCACTGGCTTTTACACTGAGAATAGATGACAGTGTCCCATCCAACACTGGTGGAGGCTTTCATGTCCTTGTACTGTTATGTAATATGTTCTGAGGTCACTGCATGTTCTCGCACTTCCTGTACGTCTTGTTTCCACATGTTTTTCTGGATGTCATCACCATTTTCTGTGTTCAGATGTTTCGGAACCTTCTATATTACTACTGTCAGAAAAGTATGAATTTCCTACAGTATGACTTTCCTAAATATATAAAATGTCAGCAGTGGTTCTCAACTAATGAATCAGGACCCAAACAGAAGTTGCACGCTGGTGCTGAGTGGGTCACAGTAAAGGTGTGTTTCCATCACCTCAATTTAATGTGTATTTGGAAAATGCATGTAATCTTGATGGAAACGGCTCAAATTGTGAAATAGTTTCACATTTGCGTTAAAAACTTTGTCGGTCATAGGAGAAAAGTCTGCTGTATTGAAAAAAGTAACCGCGCATCAGTTGATGGAAATGCAAAGTGAAAAACAAATGTGAAAAATGCAGAAATGATGTCAGCCAGTTTCTATGCTAAGCTAAGCTAATTGCCAGAGGTGGGTAGCACTCAAGTACATTTACTCAGTTACATGTACTTGCGTAATATTTTCCCCAAAACAGAATACTTTTTACATTTTGTAGTGGAAGTAATGTACATTCTACTCAGTTACATTTGGCCACCGCTTAATGAGTAAAATGAACAAGAACTGAAAAAATATACACGAGCATTAGATCTAACAACTGAGCAAAATAATCAAGTAAATTAAATAAAAGAAAACAAACTAAACTCAAATCAACAAAATTGACAATATAAAGAGCAAAAAAATAAATAAAATGAACAAAATACACAGCAAAATGAGCAAAAGTATAGAAAAACTATAAAGATTATTAATAAAAATGTACAACATGACCAATAAAATTGAAAAAAAATACAAATGCGCAACAAAATGAGAAAATATGTAACAAAATAATTAAGTAAGTTAACAAAAATAAAACCAAAAAACTGAAATAAAATATAATCAACAAAATAAATAACAAATTAAAGTACACAAAATGAGCAAAAGCATAGAGAAAATAATCAAGTAAATTAAGAAAAATGTGCAACATAACCAATAAAATTGAAAAAAAAGCACAATCAAGTAAATTGACAAATATGATCAAAGTAATCAATAAAACGGGACAAAAATTAATGTAATAAATTCTGTGTCATTAGGCTACACTTGAGTGGTTTGAAATATTTTTACCCCCGTGTGATCACCACGGTTGTGCACTTACCAAGATTTGTACAAGGTAGTTGATGGAAACAAACACAGTTGCACATTTCCTTTTATCAAAATTCTGAATCTTTTTGGGGGATTTTTGAACGAAAACCCAGCTGGTGTGTGACTGATGAAAAAATCTCCATTTAAGTCGTACATGCCATGTCCAGCGAGAGCTTCATTTGATTCATTATTTTATTCCGTTTTAATAATTTCTTTGAGGATGCTGTTCACTTTGTGGATTGTGTTCTTTTTGTAATTTTTCAAGTATTCAAGTATTTTTCTTTAGTAAGTTTATTAATTTTCTTGTTTTTGTTGTTTGTTATTAATGTTACATTTAGTTATTTTGTTCACTGTCTGATTTTGTTCATGTTTAAAATATTTTCTGTTCAAATAATTTCGGTTTATTTTGTTGATGATTTGGTTCATTTTGTTCATTTATTTATGTTCATTTTATTATTGCCCACTGGGGTATTTTGTTCATTTTTTGACATTTTTTTTGTTCATTTTCTGGATTGTTTTTGTTTTATTGATCTTTTTTATTTTTTAATATTTTCTTTCTGTTGGTTTTATAAATTAATATTAGTTCTTACTTTTTCATTGACTATTTGTTTCTTTTTTTCCCATTGTCCATGTTGTTTTATTCATTTTCTTGATTTTTTTTTTGTCATTATTTTGTTTTTTTGTTTTTTTTTTTTTTTTCATTTTTGTTCATTGCATTCTGTTATTTTTTTGGCACTTTTTGTTAATTTTCTTGATTTTTTTTTGTGGTTATTCATTTTAGTTATTCTTTTTTATTATTGCTCATTGCCTGGACTTTTATATTTATTTTGCTGAATTTGTTGCTTATTCTGTGTCCAGAATACTGTGATGGAAATATATCCATATATTCAAGTTGCACTCAGATCATGCTTAGTATAATAAATAATGATGATTTTGTTCATAAAAAAAACACATTTGCCTGATTTGAATTTGGGTCTTAACTTGATGACACCAGTTGAGAACCTCTGCTTTTCATACAGGAACACCTGTTCACATCAACTCCTTGCTTATATTATTACATATTAACCCTTCATTCTGCATGACCATAATCTTCAAAAGCAGTTATCAATCAATATCCTCTAAACCTTTCTGATTTACTACTTATTATAAGGAAGTTGATGTATAAATCATGACCTAATAGTTTTTTTCCTGACTGCCAAGACACTGTGTTTCTGCTCCACTTTCTAAGACTTTAAACACAAATGTATAACCACACACTTATCTTCACAAACTTCAGACTTTAATGTCAGAGCCAAACTCTCCACTCAAAGCCATGTAATCTGGCATCAAAACCCAACTGCCTTCAGGCGTCACACAAAAGCCACTAAATGCACAAAAGCTACACAACTGTCAACCCACTGGGGGGATTGTTTCAAAACTGTATGGTCAAAACCTGCTATGAGCAACGGATTCAGCTGTAAAAGACTTTTTCGCATCCAGTAACTACAATAAAAAAGTTGCACATAAAGAATGAAATGACATTTATTCTGCAACAGAGTTTTAGGAACTGTAGGAAATATGCCAGCATTTGAGAAAAACTGTAACATAAAAAAATGACATTTATTCTGTCTCTGCATGTGGGGCACACTGAGATTCTCATCAGCCTCACAGACTGTATGAGTCCGGCTGTCCACCGGTACAGACAAAGCAGAATGTAAAGCATCCACCTAATTTCCTCTCTGAAGTACAGATACTTCAGAGAGGAAATTATGTTCTCTGTTTGGATTTTCCAACATTCTTTGTCCATCTCCCCTCTCTGATGTCAAGGGGACAAGAACATGAACGTGAATCTCTTCAGGAAATACTTTTCTTCTTTCTTTTCATCTACACTACCAATCAAAACTTCGGACACACCATCTCCTTCTGTGTTTTTGATTTATTTTTGTTATTTTTGTCACTGTACATTAATAGGGAAGACATTTAAAGTGTGAAAGAGCACATACAGAATTAGGGGGTGAACAGAAAACTATTGAACAACCCAGAACATGTTTTATATTTTAGATTGTCCAAATTGGACACGTCTAGCTTTAATGACAAATTTGTATCAGAGTCATGAGATGGTCACCCAAAACAGTTGTCAGTTTACAGGTGTACCTTTATCGAGGGCAAATTGTGCCATTTCTTGCCTCCTTTAAGTTCTTTAGACCATCTGTTGTTTTGTGCAGAGGAAAGGTAGGTAGAGAGTCAATACTCTTATTAGTGCTGCTATAACTATTGTACAAACCCATATCATGACACAGTCACTCAGTAGAGTAAAGAGAAAAAAATGAAAGTCGGTCCAAAACTGAAAGTCAGTCCTGACTTTCATCTCGTGAGAGCCACTTTCATCATAGTATTTGATGGTTTTGGTGACTGCGCTTGGACACTCATTCAAATGACCGCAATTTCTTAAGACCTTGTCACACTAGAGGCGGAATGAGCTGGAATGTCGTTGGAATGAAACGTCTTTGTACATTCCTGGAAATTCAGAGTGCATTTGAAGAATTCTGACTGCAATCTGAGTGCATTCCAAATAATCTGGCCCATTCTTGCGGCCAGCTCGACTGTTTTTGTCATGCTTAAAACTTTCGAGGTGCATTCGAAGTGGAGAATTATTGAACAGCATTCAAAGTGTAATCTAACTGCACTATGACTGCATTCTAAACATTCTTACGCCATTCCACCATCATTCAAAATGAAACAATGAAACAGCAAGGAACTTTAAATCCTGCCAGAATGCCCCGAAAGCAGCTCGAATGAACCAGAACCAGCAACCCAACTGCACTCCTACAGCATTCCAAATATTGTGACTGCATTCTAGCAGCATTCTCAATACTCCTACTGTGTTCCAACTACATCCGAGCTGCATTCCAGAGCTAATACACCTGAAATGTGCAAGAATGATTCAAGGTGGGTTAGAAGCATTCTAAGTGTTCCAACAGCATTGTTACAAATTCCTGAATACAGTGCTATTTTCTTCTGTCTGGCTTGTTCTGCTTGATTCCTGCTGGTGTGACGGGGGCTTTAAAAAACCAAGGACTGTCTTTTCTCCGTACTTGAGTGGTTTTTTGTCAAAATACTTATTTGTACAGTAGTTGTACTGGAACTGTACCCACTCTCTGTACAAAAAAACTGATGGTCTTAAGAAGGAAATGAATTGCAGAAATTAACTTTTGACAAGGCACCTGTGAACTGAACTCTTCCAGGTGTCTACCTAGTGAATCTGATGAGAGAATGTCATGCATGTGCAAAGGTGTCAATAAAGCTAAATGCAGATACTCTGGATAAACTAAAGTATAAAACATGTTCTGGGGTATTTAACGCTGTATTGTATACTACATTACTCCAAATGTGTTCAACAGTTTGGATGTCTTCAGTGTTAATGGAGGGTATTAGTGTTATCGCATTTAAACAGTTGAGAAAAACTGTCAAATCAAACACTGCTTATTGATTATCCAGTGTGTAAGGGAGCTGTTGTACATGAATTACAGGTAGTTGTAAGAATATGTTTATGCACAAGAAAGCAATAACAAGCTCTGTTTAACAAAAATAGTCTAGAGGTCTTTTGGGGTCCATCGTTACCATGACAGATAACACAGATATTTTTGGTTGGCGTTCATTATATACCTTTTTGTGGTTTATCATACATTTCCCAATTACATAGAATATTGTTGTGCCAAATAAGAGCTGATTGTCACATTTTCTGTATCAAAATAATATTTTTGGAAATAAAGGTGATTAAAAAAAAAAATGAAAAAAATTACATTTACTTTATTCAATCCATTCATTTACACATATGAAGAAGTTTTTTGTCAAATAAAGTATGCTTAAATACTGTAGCATAAAAAAATGTTCCTTCCGAGATCTAGCAAACTATCAGATATATAGTGTAGCAATAACCCATGGGGTCCACTGGACCCCTGTGAGCTCAATACTTCTGTGGTAGCAACAAAGCAGGGCAGTGTTCATAAAACTGTAAACACTTGAACTGATATGCCACCTGGTGAAAATAGCCAATCTACACACAATGATTGCAAATCACATTGTTGGTATAGTGTTCTTGACATACGTATGACTTCTGCCACTGTGGATCTCTGTCTTTGAGCCATTCTTCTGTTGGTTCATTTCTCAAGTAACAAATGGTAGGATGTAAACAACTGGGCGAAAGTATATATAACAAATTAAGAGATCAGTAGCTGCACAAAATGGCTAAGTAAGTTCGGGGTCCACCAGACCCCAGACACAAAATATATCCTGGAATATACAAAGCTTAGCCAATGAAACTCACCAACGTATCACAATGTACAAATCTATTTGCCTGAGGAATACATCATACCATGACCTGGCAGCCAGCATTTTATTAAAAACATGCCAGCTAAAACAAATTGCCGGGGATCCATTGGACCTCCAAAGGTCCAGAGTAGGGTTAATCAGTTACATGTACTGTACTTGAGAAGTTTTTTTTATCAATAAATGTACCTCTGAAACTAGCTGTTTTATGGAATACTTTTTAGACATACACTACATTTGTATTGAAAATAATGTACTTCTGCAGTTCCACTTGGTCACCTCAATAAGTAAATAATTTTTATATTGACCTTGTGTTTACACAGACTTTGTTTTTCTTCTAAATGACAAGAAAAAACTGCCAAAAATGAACAAAACGAGGAAGAAAATGAACAAAGTGAGCACAGCAAACAAATTACGAGCAAAAGCTGAAAAAATTAAGTAAATAAACAATAATTAACAAAATAAGAAGCCATCTTGCAATAAGCACATTTTTTTTCTTTGACAATAAACGAATAAAAATAAATGGTATAACCAACAGATTGAACAAAAAAATATTAAAATCAACCACAAAATTAGCAAGTAAATTGTTAATTAAATTCACAAAAATAAACAAAGTAGCCAAGAAAACTGAACAAAATGAACAAATAACCAAGATATTTTGCAATAAGCAAATGTCGATTATATTTTTATATTTTTTTCTTGATTTTTGAAAGTAATTGTATATATTTTTACATTTGCCTGGGTCTGTAGGATAAGTCACACATTCAAACACAATGCATTAGGCTGTAAGTAATTCTATATTATGAAGTTACTCTACTTGAGTAGTTTTTTATGAGACACTATTAGTCATACTCAAGTACTTTTACTCTTACTCACGTACTTATTTTTATGAGGGTGATAAAGAAACAGTACTGTACCTGTTTACTAGAGGTCAACCGATTATGGGCCAGGCCATTTATCAGCGCCGATATTTGGAATTTTGATATATATTGGTGTGGGTGTTTTTTTTTTTATCCGACCGGCCGATATCAAGAAATCAATTAAAAACTCTTTTATTTTAGCTCAGACACTGCTCCCCGTCTCTCTCTCTCTCCTGCCACTTCTGTCTCTAGCCTTGTTTCACCCGCGGCGCCAAGTGATTGGTTTAACAAGCCACAGTATGTGTAAGTGGCAGAGACACTGAAGCGGAAACTGTCCTCTCACACATACACAGCGGAGGCGTAAAGTTTTGTCATGTGGTTTTCCACACGACAAAACACATGTTTGCGCTTTCCAGAGAGCAAGCGCATGTGTCGAAGGTAAAGACAAAAAGCTCTCCAGAGATTGTAATAAACATCCCACTGCTTTATATCTCACAACTACTTCTAACGTTACAGTGTGGAGCAGAATAACGTACGAGCGGAGTAAACATTAGCAGCTCTGCTAAGCTAGTAGTACCTCCTGACATGTCTGTGAATTACTTGAAATAATGCTGTTATTAATATCAATGTGGAAACAGTCCGTGATTGTGAGATAAGAAGTTCAATTCAGTCTTGTTCTGTTGCAGGGAAGTATGCTGAGATGAAGGCTGACTAGCTTTTACCATAACATTAGTTTGCCGGTCCTGCTCTCAGCAGACTATGTATTAGTTATGGGGAGAATGTATGTGTTTGCGTGTCACATGAAAAACTCTACAGCTCATGACTACTACAATAACTTGTGAGCCTGGACTTCTGGACCTATTTATTTTCTATTTGTTTGGTTAAATTCAATTCAATTCAATCTTTATTTGTATGGCGCCAATCATAATCGCCGATTATCTCTAGGCACTTCACAATTTGAGGCCGAGACCTCATGACTATACAGAGAGTAA
>JAQQAE010016965.1:0-11614 GCA_029823295.1 Pseudamia nigra
TCTACACAAGATGTAGTCTACATGTGTGCTCCTACCTCCGCTTTTATAAGTCACCCTATGCTCCTGTCTCTTCTGGAAGAAAGTATTCACCACCGCCATTTCCATCCTTTTTGCAAAGTCTACCAACATCTGTCCTTCTGTGTTCCTGTCCTGGATACTAAGTTATAGGTCACATTAAAGGTGGAAAAAGTAGTGAAATTATTTATCTTGGTGTCAATTCTTTTACATCACAAAAACCTGGCATTTGAATAGCAGTGTGTAAAGTTTTGAGATCCACTGTACACTTATGATACATATACCATATATACACATACAGTGGTACTCTGGCTAACAAACACTTCTGGTAACAAAAAGTCCGAGTAACAAAGAAAAAAATCGGCCAAAATTTTATTCCGGCTAACGGGAAAAATTCAGGTAGCGCAAGAGATAGACCCAGAAGTGAACTATCACCCTTATGTAAACAGTCAACACAATAACATGTGAAAGCTCCCGCGACATGTAATAGACCAAATGCAAACCGCGATTAGCTCAATGTCTCTGCTACCAACACCGGAGTGTTGGTAGCCTGACAAACAATGCTGGACCCGGAACTGCCGGGTCCAGCATTTTGGTGTTAGCTCTGGCTGAGCCAGCTCCGGAGTGTAATTAGCTTTGGTTAACGGCACTGCCCCGTTAACCAGCGCCAGAGCTGTATTGTTAGCTACTACAGCTAACAACACAGCTCCAGTTGTGTTGTTAGCTGTTGTTGTGTTGTCAGCTTTAGCTAACAACAGGAGTCATAAACAAGCTGGAGCTGTGTTTACAGCCGGCTGCTCCGGTGTCTGGAGCTGTGTTTACAGCTAAGGATGCATGTGGGACATCGCACCGAAAAACACACAGCAGACAGAGACCCAGTGTCCACCGACACACGCTGCAGGAGGACATTCATCACTGCCAAGTCATAAGCCAAGGCAAGAATAATTTTTAGAACTAATTTCACGCATTCCGTTACAGATAATTAACATAACTTCCTTTTCAAATAATAATAATAATAATAATAATAATAGTAATGAACAAATGTGCGCGTACGGGTGTGTAATACCTACTTAATATGGGAGTTTTTGTGGTCCAGGATGGATTAATTGGTTTTACATGTATTCCTGTGGAAAAACCAGCACCAGCTAACAATTGTTTCGGCCAGTGAACGTGATGCCGGAATGGATTAAATTCGTTAGCCGGAGTTCCACTGTATTTACACATTATGCAGCCCACTACATGTGCACTCGGGCACATACGAATGCTTTCTTTGCTGCTCTCAATGGCACCATCCCACTCAGCCAATGGCTTCTCAGATGATGCACTGAGGATGGCAATGCTTATTTTAAAAATGTATTCTTTGAGTGTCTGTACTATTTAAAAACATTCTTTCAACAACAGTCATGTTATAAGAACTGATGATTCATAGATTCCTTTACAGCTGTAGGTTCCCAGCCAGCAGTTTACAAACTTATACAGCTGATTTCTGTGGGGATAAGGCTTTCGGGGTCACCTCATTCTCAAATGAATTATTACAAGTGGTCAAAATCATTCAGGTGTGCTCATACTGAGCTGCAGAGATTCTTCAGCAGCTCTGAACAGATTGTAGAAAGATGAAGTTTTGATAACACACAACTTACGGGTTGATGCCTTTATAAATTTGTATTCTTGAGTCTAATACAGTTTTACAATAAGCTTTGATTTTTGTGACTTGTAAAATTCTCTTTTAAATTCTCAAACATCATACATTTATAAAACCATGTCTTAATTCAAATGGGCAATAATTATACTCCTGACCATAAACTGTAATACCATTTTTTTCTGAAATAAGGTCCCATGTTGCACAACTAGAAGTGACTTAGCCTTTCTATACTGAACAAAAAATATAAATGCAGGAGTAAAGCATGGTTTTAGGCCTTTTATTGTGTGCAGCCTAAAGCACACCTGTGCAATAGTCATGCCATCTAATCAGCATCTTGATATGCCACACCTGTGAGGTGGATAGATCATCTCGGCTCACTAACACAGATTTAGACAAATTTGTGAACAATATTTGACAGACATGGACCTTTTGTGTACATAGAAAAAGCCTTCGATCTTTGAGTTCAGTTCATGAAAAACAGGAGCGAAAACAGTGTTGCATTTATATTTTTGTCAGTATATTATCAGCGTCAACTGATATGAATTATCATGAGAACATTTCTAGCCGTATCGCACAGCCCCACGTCATCTTTTTGTATTATACTGGTAATATTCTGTGTTGGTTATATTGTAAACAACCCTGTTTATCCACTGAACACGGAAACCCTGCTTCTACATAACACACACTGGATGATGGTTTCATGGCTCCTTCATTATTTCATCTTCTCCAGGACTGAGCGCACCTCCTGTGGATTGTAGCCCCAAGGCCCCATCATCCCCTAGGGGACACAAAGTGAACAGGTGGCACTTTATCTGGATACAAATCAGAAACAGGCCAATGTGTAACAGCAGAGATGCGAGTCTCATCAGAACCAGTGCTTCCACATTCCTGGAAGCAGTGAAGTGACTCGGGCTTATGCCACGATTTGCAGTGTTTGAGCCACACGTAACAGCATGAGTAGACACTTGCAGGACAATTACAGCCATAACTGATTACATCTACTCACGCTATTGCGTGAGACGGCACACGCTGATGGACTGTGAGGGAATCAAGTTTTCACAGAGATTCAGCCACAATCATAGGAATAATGTTAGAGGTGAACAGAACTTTACACCTTGCACCTTGTGTATTATTTAATTCATTTTCTGTTCATTTTCTTAATTTTGTTCAGTTTTGTTAATTTCTTGTTCATTTTCTTGATAATTTTGTTAATTTCTGTGATTACATTGTTATTTTTGTTAATTTCCCAATCCTTTTGTGGATTACTGTGTTATTTTCCTTTTCATTTGTGGTTATTCTTTTTCATTTCCTCGTAATTGTCTTTATTATTTTGCTCACCCTTTAATTTTTATGAATGTTGCATAGCTCATATTCTCCTCACCTTGTACACGACTTTCCCAGCCTGTAGCACATACAGCCTCTCGGGCTGGGCTCCGTACTTGATGGCGCTCGTATTTGACATCTCGTCCACCACCACGGGACACATTGGCTCCATCTGAACCAGGATCTGTGCTGCAGACATCCTGTCCTCCAGGGTCTGGTGCTGGTTTATGTCATAGTTGCTGGTAAAAGCCCAACCATCTGCGACAGAAGAGAATTCACTGTTATCATATTGTTGTTATGCTGAAAGGAACAGTAGAGAAGAAATAACACACCAATCACATTTTATAACTTAATTGGATCCAGGCATCAAGAGCTAAAGCACTGTCATTACCAGCTAATTACTTACATTTTCATAATGTCTTTAACCAATAAACTTTACTGACTTTATATGTTAAGTTGTACACTATTAAAGCCATTAATAAATACTGGATAAAGTATTCAATGTATACTATAGAATAAAGAGCTTGCATCCTTCAACTTTTCCTTCAGTGGTTTTTCTTTATTTGAATGTTTAACATTAATACTGAAGACATGCAAACTCTTACGTATAGAATTATGTGGTTAAAAAATAGTGTTAAAACAACTCAGACAGGTTTGTTATTTTAGGTTGTCCAGAGAAGCCAGAGTTACCTTTGATGACAGCTAAAGGTTTTCCGTTCACAGGTACGCCTGATCAACTATTAATCACTGCCACTTCTTTCCTTCTGAATGTGCTTTAGACCAGTGGTTCTTAAATGGGGGTACCTATACTCCTGGGGTACTTGAAGGCATCCCACCGGGTATGTGAGATTTAAAAAAAAAAAAAAACCATATTTAATGAATAGCATCAATTTAAAAATCCTTTAAAAATAGTTATTTAATAAATATTTCAATAAAATGGCTGTCTAAGTTCATAAACGGAATTATATACTCAGGACATTCAATTTCATTATCCTAAAAAAATAAACCAAAAAAAAACAAAACAAAACAAAGAGTCTCCCGAATACCAAGACCACGCCATGTGCCACAGGGCATCAACTGTAAATCAGTGCCACATTGAAAAATCAAACAATGAGTCATGTTTGAAGCGTAGCAGAAATGGTGCTGAAAGCACAGAGGAACAAGCGCCAAAGAAGGTGAAACCAGAGCTTGCAAAATTTCAGCAGAATGTCTTTAGTTATCTTTATAACTTTTTATTTCCTGCTAGTTCAACAGAGACCACTACAAACCAGCAGTGAGTTTAATAAATCAGACGCTGATGACATAGTGCTGTCCTTCATGGCTTTTTTTCAACCAAAAATGCTTTGTGCTGGTTAGGGGGAACTTGGCTGAAAAAAAATATTTCACAGGGGGTGCATTACTGAAAAAAGGATGAGAACCACTGCTTTAGACCATCAGTTGTCTTGTGCAGAAGAAGGATGGATAGAGTAGCTATTAGTGCCACTAGAACTACTATAGAAATACATACCATGGCAAGAAACAGGTCAGTAAAGACGGTCCATTGTTACTTTACAAAATGAATGTCAGTCCATCTGAAAAATCTCAAGAACTTTGTGTCCCAATGTGCAGCCACAAAAGCCATCAGACACTCTGAGGTTTATGATTGGACCGTTTCTGAGGCTGGTAATTCCAATAAACTTCTCCGCAGCAGAAGTAGCTCTGGGTCTTGTTCTCCTGATTCAGTTCACATGAGACCGTGTCAGAGCGTTTGACTGCACTGGGAACACAAAAAATTCTTGACAGTTTTAAGAGTGACTGACCTTCATTCCTTAAAGTAATTGGGATGGACATATATACACTACGATTCAAAAGTTTGGGGCCAACCCAGATTTTTAATATGTGTGTCAAACTGGCCATTTTTGATGCAGAGAAAAAAGAACAAACAATATTTATAAAAGTAGTCATAAGATGTATCATTTACATCAATTTAGCAAAAAAGTGTGTGCCTGACAATGCACTTCAAGCAGTTTGCAAACACTTCAAACACTCAGCTGAATTTGCAGACGTACATATTAACAAACCTGGGGGGGGCCCAAACTTTTGACTGGCAGTGTATATGTGTGTGTGTAATATATATGTATATCATTTTGTCCTTTTGCATCTTTTACTAATGAATTTCCAGGTTTCAATCCGGACCAAGCCAACTCCTTTACAAATTATTTGACAATGATAATTATCTATATCGACTAATGAGACCATTTTGTGCCATATCACCCAGCTCTAGTGATACGAACAACTAATCAAAATGTTTCTGTAATAATAATGAACAGTCAAGACAATAACCATGATGCATGTAGGTGTGTGATGATCTACTCGCTCACCTGATGAATGTGCCTCGGCGACGTAGACCACCAGGAAGTCGGCCACATCGCTGAAGTCCTTGACGAGTTGTTTAAACTCCTCAAGTTTGTAAATAAATGGGGGTCAGGTGCAGCTGCCGAAACTCAGCACCAGTGGTCTGCCGTCTGCACGCACACACACACACACACACACATGATGTACATGTTTAGATTTCAGTTTGTAACTGTCACTGCCAGTGAAACAGGTCATAGTTTGCTGTTTTTACTAATACAGTTATATGTGATGACGGCAGGGCTACACACTGCCATATCAACCTGGGTAATTCTATAATCACTAAAATGAGTATGTCATAATTTAAAGTTGATGACGAAGAAAACTGGTCCTTGTAGGTCTTTAAGTTTTGTATTTTTTAACTAACATGCACGTTTGGCAGCCAAGCAAATCACAGTACACAATAATGACAGCCACTATTATCGTACTTCATGCTGTTTTGGTCTTTAAATAAATCGCTTCACTTAAGTAATGACATTTTTGATCAGGCATGTTAGTTTTACTCATTTTTTTGCTGCCTTTGTCCATTTTGATGTTTATGTTCTTTTTCTTGATTAAACTGTTCAGGGTTTAGTTCATTTACTTCAAATGTTCATAACAAATTTATTTGTTGCAATTCATTATCTAGATTATATAGGCACTGTTTGCTCTTTTTTTTTTTGCTTATTTTGCTCATGTCCTTAATTTTTGTGGTTCAATTACTTGAAACTTTCATTTCTGCTCACTTCCTTTATTTTATTCATTTTGTGCTTGTTCTATAACTTACATGCAGTCTTAATTATTATTTTACTGATTTGCTGATTGTATTTTTTTTTCAAATTAATTTCTATTCATTTTCTTGCACTTTTAAACACTTTTTTTGTTTAACTTTTACGTTTTTTTTGCACAGTTGCATATTTTACAGCTTATTTTGTCCATTTCCATTATCACTAGGCTTATTTTCTTCAGTTTTTTTTTCAATTTTTAAAACTTTTTTGGTTAATTGTTTGTCATTTCGTTAATTATATGCTTACTTTTGCTCATTTTGTTACGTATCAGTTTGCTCATTTTGGATTTTGCTGAGCTTCATGAAACTTGTATTCATTTTTCAAAATTAATTTCTGTTCATTTTCTTGCAGTTGAAACAAAAACTTTAATTTCTTTTATTTGCACTTTGCACATTTTATATATCCTTTTCTGTCGATTTCCATAGTTACCTGGTTCATTTTATCATTTTGTGCCATATTTTATTCGCTTTCTTTCAATTTCGTTCACTTTTGTTAATTTTTCCCGCTGCATTTAATTTACTTTATGAATTTAAATCCACACACGAATGCACTAACAATTCACAAGTGCACATAAAATGAAACAGAACAGTCTTGCACAGGCTGAAGCCAAACCACGGATCTGAACCTGTGCAGAACCGCCGACACGGACCTTTCATGTACTTGCAGATGGATGATTTGAGTCCGTCCATGGTGACCACGGGGGAGTCCGGGGCCGGGCCTCCCTTAAACGCCTCCTGACCCAGGGACAGCCACATGTGCGTGGCCGCCAGTTTGACGAAGGCGAACGATTTAAAAGTCAAGCCCCAGTCTTCATACCTGAACCTTGGATTCTGGGTCATGGTCATCCTTTCGCCCATTTTCAGGATGAACTTCTTGGTCAGGCTTGGTGAGATAAAATGTGCAATCCTGACAATGACTGAGAGTAAAATCATGTAACAGAACAGACATGCTGTCGACAAATAAACCAGCGCCTTTTGGAGAAGCATGATTAGTTCTACCGTCGTCTCCGCGTCTGTCACCCAAGTATCATCTGGTTCAAGAAAAACATGTCGGCCACCGCCCACTCCGCTCAAGTTTGGTAGGGGATGCTTTCAGGGACACTCCGAAGAGCTCGGAAATCCCAAACACCTCCCACAACGCGGAGGGCGACGTATGGGCAAGTTTTTGGCCACGTCACTACTTCAGCCACAGGGAACCTTATGATATCTGAGTCCACAAAAAAAAAACGAAAAAAAGACGAGTCTATAAGAAATGAAATGACTGTGAACAAACAAAACATGAATAAAATAATGCAGAACAATTAAAACTAGAGGGAACCCAGGGAGCACATACCTCCGCCAAGGCTTTTGTTCACCCAAATTGTTATTTTTTGACCCGTCAAAAAGGTTATGTGATCATGTTAGTTAGTTTGTTTGTCTGTTTGCCCATTTGTCCCTTTATTAGCAGGATTATGTAAAAAATTGTTGTGAATGGCCCTATTTTTCAATGTTAAAGAAAGTGAAAAATGAATCCACAATCTGCATCCTGTGTCGGATCGCCTCGGAAATTGAATGGGTTCATCCTTCGCCCAAGGGTTACATTTGGTGTAAATTTCCTCAAAATCCATCCAGTAGTTTTTGCATAATCCCGCTAACAATCGGACAAACAAACTGACAAACCAACATTATCACATGTAGGCACCATAAGGCGCAGTTAAAATCCTTTATTTTTCTCTAAAATCGACAGTGCTCAGACTGAAAATCACCACCTCGCATGATCATCAAGCACATTTTAAAATTGGACAAAGATCACCCAAGTCTATACAAAATGCAGTTTAGTAATTATTTCATTTATTAAGGTTATGTATGGATTTATTCTGGTTTGTGCTTACTGACCTCGAACCGATTTTACCGTATGTGGTACCTGGCGCTTAAAAATCTGTCAAAATGTTTTAGTACGACTTTAGTAAGTTACAAAGCCGCATCACTTGTAGGAGCATTATGGTAATCAGGAGCCTCGCGGAGTGATACCTACTGTGCCGTATGTACGGTATCACTCCGCCAGTGATACGTACAGCCGCACGTACCACGTACAGCCGTACGTAATCACTCGCGGAGTGACACCGGTAGGAAGCAACACAGAGACATACTTGCGAAGCTCACCAAACAGAGGCAGAGAGACAACCCGGAGAACATCACCACTCCAGGCAGATTAACCAAAGAACTCCAACCGCCAGACACCGGCGCCAACAGGCTGAACAAAGCCAAACCGTGAGTCACGCGGGAGCACTGGGCGACAGAAGGTGAACACCAAGACACGAAGGCAACACCAGGTGAGCCACGCCACCACCCGCCAATGGACCGTGGAGGCACCTGTCCCAAGTGCCATCCAAGCCCCCACAAAAGCCCGAACCACCACCGAACAGACAAGCAACAGCAAGGAGACCGACCCGGACAATGACGAGAGGGATCCAGACCCACCTGATACCGAAACCGCCGAAACCGTCCAAGTGCCAAACCCAGACACCAAAGACGAAGAACCCGATGGAGAGGAACGAACCCAAAAAGTGAGTGTACCATACTGTTTTGTATTTTATGTGTTACAACTGAACAATGTTGAGAGTTATTGTGAATGAGTTGAATAGAGTTTGACTTATCTAACTTCTGTGTCGCTTAATGCACCTTATAATCTGGTGCGGTTTATGTATGGAAAAAGATCGTAAATAGACCATTTTTGACAGTGCACCTTATAATGCTGTGCTCCATAAGGTGTGGAAAATACGGTATGTGTTTATTATTAGTAGTTTGTGTGCTATGAATAAAATGATGATTTTCCATAATGGCAGAATATCTCCAGATTCTCTGTTCTGGATCTACCGTAGGCCAAAATGCATCACATAAGGGAAATGCTCAACCTATGCAGAGCTTTTGGAATCACAAGTTTATCTCCAGCAGTTTGTGCGTGATCAAGAATAATGTGGTTTTCTATAATGCTGTATCCAGATCCCACTTTCTTCTGTATCTGCCTCTTTACCTTTTATAGACACACAGAATCTGACTGCATGCTGCCGAATCTACATGACCTCATCTACAAATTGGTGATGGTCCCATGTTTCTACCTGTCTGCATTCCCATGGGGTTCAATAAATATTGCAACCATCCAAATGTATATTTGGGTCTCAAAGATCCAGATCATGGTCTGGATCTGGCTCAAAATTTGTCATTTCATAGATTGTGATTAGTTGTGTATATTTAGATAGTTTCATGGTGATTGGTGCAATATTTATGAGATTATCAGCAAAAATGTGAAAAATGGCCCTATCTCACAATGTTAAAGAAAGAGAATAATTGATGCAGAATCTGCACCCAGACTTGGATTGTCTCCAAAATTTAATGAGTTTAATGGGTCCTTGCCCCAAGGGTTACGTCTGGTGAAAATTTTGCCAAAATCCATCCAGTAGTTTTTGCCTAATCATGCTAAAGAAACAAACAAACCCATTACCTCCTTGGTGGAGGTAATAATCAACAAAACAGAAAGAAGGAGTGAAGGTAATCATTACACTGTAACACAAATTTTGTTCCTGGGCAGTAAGTTTTATTTCCTGATTGCTTACATTGTAAAGTATGGAAAATAGCCATTATTCCCTTTGAACATTATTTTTGTGACCTGGGTAATAAAACTTATACATTTACATATTTACCATGTAAAAACAGGCAAATCTGCACAGGGTCATGTACATAACGTCTGAACTAAACAATATTATGAATCACAATTTACAGGTATTTATTATACATTTATACAAAATTAACAAAATATTTAGAAGGGAGTGTTTTTCAAGATTTGCAACTACATGATGATCTTTTTCACATATCTTTTTCACATAAATATTTAGAAATGAGTAGTTTTTATGGATTTGCGACTGTACTGTAAATCACTTTCCATCATATTTCACTATATGCTCCTTCGTAGCAGTGTTCAAACTCCATCATATCTTGTTGGAAGCACGTACCTTGTTCCTCTGACTATGCCCCCATATTTTCCTTGAATTTATCAAGATGAGCATCAAGGATATGGACGTTCAAAGACATCCTGCAGCCCATTTCATCCGTTTCTCACTAGGTCCTCAAACAGTTCCACATAATTTTAAGCCTTGGGATTGCCCAAGAAGCCCCTCACCACTGCAACAAAGCCCGTCCAAGCCTTTTTCTCCTTCCTACTGAGTTTTCTCAAAGTTTCAAGAGCAAAAATCAGTCTTTTACATGTTCTTTAGGCACAAGACACTTGGAAATAACACTTCCTGCCCAGGAACAACAGAAAATGCAAATGTTTTTACATAGTATTAGGATGTTTTGCCTTCACTATTTGGACAAAAGTATTGACTGACGAATCTCATTGCAAATCCACAAGAATCATATCGAAGCTGTTCCACATTTTGGAACAAAAATGAACACAGTAGTTAAACAAAAGAAACACAAGTCAGCTGTGATAACTAGAATGAATGTAAATAATAAACCCAAGACTAAAATAATAAATAAAGATGAAAATAATCAGGGAAACAAGGAAAAAAGAGTCAGGGTGAGATTATTTAACACTTTCATGCATGAATTATTAAAAAACTATAGGCTTATGACATTTTTAGCAAGGGAGTGGTTGTAAAGAGTTTAATTATTATGTCCATCAGGGCAGATTAGTGAAATACAATCATAATTATCCCTTAGCACCTATTGGTAATGTGTAAAAAAATGAATCAATCGCACAATTTGAAAGGTTTGTCTTTTGTTGATTTTGTTAAAGCATTTTCTTGACTCTTTGGTTTATTTTTGTTCTTTTTTAATTTTTGCATTTAAGTTGGTTCATTTACTTAATCATTTTGTTATTTTTTCTTCTTTTTTGTTACTTTCTTAGGAACGTCTGGATTATTTTGCTTGCTTTATTTATTTTTTCTCCTCTTTGCAATGAGTCTGGGTCATTTTCTTGGTTAGCTTATTCTGCTTTTGATTTTATTCACTTTTATTCATTCCCTGCACTATTTTGTGCCTTTTGCTTCTTATGTTGCTCCTTTTTCCTGATTATTTTTTTCATTTATCTTCTTATTGATGTTTTTTCTGATTTCATTCACTTTTTTGCATTTTTCAATTGTGTAGGATGTTGCTTGGACTCAAGCCGGGGTCTGATCAGCCGTAGCTGGGTCACTGACGCGAGGGTGTGTGAAGATCAAAGACCTGCAACACCCGAGCACCCTGGGTTCTTCACTGATGATGTGTCCAAGCTGAAGAATGAAAAAATAATTAAGAAAAGGAGAAAAAAAAATGAAAAAAATAATCAAGAAAGTGGGGGAAAAAGTGAGCAAACTAATCAAAAAATGAATAGAAATGAACAAAATAATCAGAAAATAAACCTAAATGAACAGAAAAGTTAAAAAAATTAGTAAAAGTTGACAAAATAATCAAGAAAATGAGTCTAAATGAACAAAATAATCAAGAAAATGAGTAAATAT
>JAQQAE010016966.1:0-11614 GCA_029823295.1 Pseudamia nigra
TTGAAAAATGTCCATTTGCCCCCTCCCCAAATATAACACTTTCCTATAGCTGTTATGCATCTCCTTTGTCTGTAAGAGTCCTGTTTTACGTTAGTTATGGTCATTTTGTCTCATTGTTTAATTTGTTTTCTTGATTATTTCTTAATTTCTTTCAATTAATTTTGTTCATTTTCATGTACAGGTGTGAAACTAGCTGCTTCACTCATCTTAAGTTCATTTATTTGGTTATTTTCATTTTCAATATTAGTTATTATTGGATGGATTTTTATTATAGTTAGTTTTTCTTGATAATTTTATTTATTTGTCTTCATTTCGTTGCTTATTTTTGCTTATTTTACTTATTTTCTTGATTATTCTTATTCAATTTCTGGATTATTTTCTTAAATTTGACATTTTCTTGGTTAGTTTATTCATTCTTGGGCATTGTCTTGATAATTTTTGTTGGTGATTCTCTTTATTTCTGCTAATACTTCTCCTTAATTATTTTTGCTATTTTTTTATTTTCTTGATTGTTTTGTTCAATTTGACTCATTTTCTTGATTGACTGATTGATTGATTGATTGATTGATACTTTATTGAGCCCACAAAAAGGGGAAATTCACAAACAGCAGTGAACTAGCTCACACCTTGCAGTTGGGGGAAAGGGGAGGGGGGATACAACAGGGAAAGAGAGTAAAAAAAGCACAGTTTGGTCACGTAGGAAAAAAACATTTGACCATTTTGTTTGTTATTCCTAATTATTCTAGTTATTTCCCCCACATTTTCTTGTTTAGTTTGTTCATTGTCTTGATTAGTTTTTTTCATTTTGTTGATTTTCTTGTGTATTTTGTTTCTTTCTACTAATATTGGGTACAGTACGGCAGTGCAGTGCGAAACACATGAACCTCGGGTTTGAATCCCACGGGCATAGAGCCTTTCTGTTTGGAGTTTCCATGGTCTCCCCGTGCCTGTGCAGGTTTTTTCCCAGATATTTCGGTTTCCCCAGCACTCAAAAACCATGCACTGTTAACACTGTTAACATGGCAGCAAGATGAATTTACTACAAGGCATTAATATAGTGTAAATAAATAAATGAATAAAAATAATATTCTTCTTCCCCTCCTTGAATCACCACCTTATTGTGGTGGAGGGGTTTGCATGAATGATCCTAGAAGCTATGTTGTTGGGGGTAATTTGCCCCTTGTAGGGTCTCTGGAGGCAAATTGTTCCTAGGTGACAGGTCAGACTAAAAGCGATTCAGAAGACCCTTATGACTATGCCTTCCTGTGGGCCCCCACCTGCAGGAAGGGTTGCAAGGATCAAAACTAGCTCCGACTGGGAGGAGGCCCTGGGGCAGACCCAGGCAAGCTGGAGGGACTATGTTCCAGCTGGGAACTCCTGGGGTTCCCCCCAGAGGAGCTAGAGGAGGTGGCTCGGGAGAGGGACGTCTGGGCTTCTCTGCTTAGGCTGCTGTCCCCGCGACCCTGACGAGGATAAGCGGAAGATGATGGATGGATATTCTTCTTAATATTGTGATTTTTTTAACATAATTTTGTTGATCATTTTCCATCCATCCATTTTCTACCCCTTAATCCTCGCAAGGGATTAAGGGGTTGTTATTTTTAATATTTTTCTTTTATTATTCTGTCCAATGTTGAATGTAAATCTCCGCCTTTGTGTATTATACACATGTATTATATAAGGCCTTATGCATCCTATGGCATGATGAAGACGGATGATGATGATGATGATGTAAATTCTACACTCAAGGGATTTAAACAGGAATCACTATATTTATTTGTAAAGGTGTAGTTGGTGTCAAATTCAAATTCAATGAACTTTTTTTGTCCCAAAGGGCTAATTTTAGTCAGGTACACAATGTACGAACATGACAAAACTATGAAAAAGAATAAATAATCGTACAAATAATTAACAATGTGCACAAATGAGCACCCATTACCTCTTAATCAACAGAGTACACAGAAACTTTACTTAAGTATTGTTAGTTTATAATTATAATGACTTGAGTAGAAGTAGAAGTAGTCCGAAACATAAAAAAATTATCTCCCAAAACAACTACTCAAGTAGAGATTAAGTCAGAATTTAAAATATTACATTCAAACACATATTTAGTTTGTTTTTCTAAATTTCCTTGACTATTTGGATCATTTTTTGTTCATTTTTTAATCTTACTTTATTTTTTGTTATTGTATTTTACTAGTGTTTTACTCATTTTCGTGCATACTTTTTTGTGGCACTGACTCTCTGTCTCTACTTACTCAATGGGACTGACTCGTTTGGAGAAAAGCTGTCTTTTTCTGTCTTTTCCTTTCATTATTTTCGCATTCTGTCTCTCTTGTAACAAAAGAATTATGATGATGAATCATGTTAAGATATAACTGTGCAAGATAATCACCCATAAACAGTTTGCTCATCTGCCTCAGACATCAAATGAAATGATACATAATCAGTTATAAAAACAGCACAATGTGAATTAATGGTTTCATAACTACTATATTTATTCTTTATTTGAAGCTTATTCACTGGTAATTATACTTATACACAGCTAGCTTTAGTAGTGACTTTACCTGGGTCAGTGGTTTCTCATTATAACTGATTAATTCATTTCACAAGCTTAATAAATATGAAAATATAATAAATATGCAGTCGTCATGGTGCACATGACCATATCCAGGTGAAGTGGCTTCCATATAAACAACAACAGCAGTTTAATTACATTAACTCATATGTGAATGTGCACACTTCACTTCATCTTGAGAATGTGTGGAAGTCTATGTGCAGCATGAAAAAATAACTGAAATAAAGAATGCATTGTTCATTCCCTGATGGGACACATACACTTACATAATACTGCTCCAACTGATCACAGATACCAAATATATATGATGCTGTTTGATGTACAGTATCGTCTGCACTGTTAGTTTATTTGTTAGAAAAGCCTTATATTTTTTAAAAATTCCAGCCCGATATTTTACCAACAAGTCTGCGTGGCCTGTGTGTGTGCGAAGGCTCATGTCTAGTATCTTCAAACAGATTCTTTAATCCCGTACATTCAAGGGCCTGAAATCTCTGCATCCATCCTATAAATGCCAGAGCTCAGTGAGCAAGGTCAGAAGTTTATTGAGTGAGTGTTGATTATTAATGCATGCTTACTGATTATATATTGTACATTACTTTCTCTTTGTCTAGATGCTATGTTTAATGTTTAATGTCTTGCATGTGTTTGCTCAATAAACGTAGTTGTGTAGTGGATGCAGGACACAAATCTAACATATTGTAAATGCTTCCAACACTGACGTGTCAGAGAAAATACATCGAAAAGTTGGGAAAATCCTAGCTCTAATCTCAGCTAAATTAAACATCGTTCGGAAGCTGCATGGATGTTTCGTGCCAATTAAAGGTTCAGTATGTAATATTTTTGCATGTTTTCAGGCTTACGTTAAATTTCTGTTGTGCTTTTTTGTTGGTTCTTTACTTTTAGCTTCCTTTTGTCCACACCCACAGAGAACAGACTGCACCTGCTAACTGCATTCTGACTCTTCTCCTTTATTGTGAAATGCCCACAAAGTGCTGAACCTGAGCGCTCTTTGTTTTCATTTTATGTCAGTCCAGTGTTTCTTTGCACATCAACACAGTGTAGATTGTGAGGGAAACTTTGCATCCAGGCTGATCAGCATCCATTTACAACCCTGCAATTGATAACCTTAACACTGTCCACGTGGCAGCATCGTTTGCATCAATTTCAGCCTGTGCAAGTGCAAAGTGTGAATTACATTCTGTATTTTCATTGCATTAGCACATTTTTTGCATCCTCTGATCAGTAATTTAGTCCCGATCCGTATGACAGCTCCACTTCCTACAGAGTTAGACCTTCATTGTTTTTATTTATTCAATGAAAGACATTTCCTCCTGACAGGCAGCTCAGCATAGTTCAGTGTTTGGGTTAGCTAGAGCTAGCGCTGTCGGAGCTTACTCTAACAGCGCTGTGAAACGGCTAAATTTTGAAGTTTTACTGAGACTTACTGAGTCAGTATGTTGGCATTATCCACAAGCCCCCTGATCTGGTCCACTCTTTGGCTCAAAAATGGTCACTTCCTGCATTTGGCTCCAAAATGACAATCGATAAGTTCTAGCCGGTCTTCATGCAGCAGATGAGAAACCAATGCGTGTGTTCTGTCCTCTAATACATCCAGTCCCAGTATGGCTGAGACTGGATGTCAATGCAACCAGTGGCCACTCACGGTACGGCAGCTCTGGTCTTTTCCCCAAAGACCACAAGGATTAAAGGGATGTCTGTGACAGAACACTTAGAACTGCAGTACACATCAGGAATAACTCTATTTCTCATAAGGATTTTACATTTTTTACACCATTGCATACACATATACAGCACCAAATATACTGTACTATTAACTTTTATTGGGCTGATTGTCATTTCCATTCAGACATTATTTGACATTATTGCCACAAATGCCAGACATCTTACCAGGATGGCATCCAGAGCCTAAGGCCTTAGTTGACCTGGGGCTGCTGTAATTGTGTATTCATTAAAATAGTTTAGTAGTAGCTGAGGGGCCTGAATGAGGCTGTAATAGCTGAGGGTGGCACCCGGGGAGACAGACTCTGCTCTAGGGTATCATGGAAGAAGATTTTATCTATAGCGCCATTCATGGAACATGTCTGTCCGTTTGGCGTAGGACTCTGTGTCTCGGCGGACCGAGCCAGAAGATAAGAGAGATGACTAAGGGAAGGAGACAAGCTAATAGGAGGGAGATTTCCCATGGCTGGCCAAACCATGAGCAGCTGGCCATCTGCAAAAACACTACAAAGTCGGAAAACAAGCCGAGGCCTTCATCAGGATCACAGTCACAATTGTAACTATTTTCAACGTTTGGAAATTATGGCTCTGGGCTGCACACCATGTAGCATTATTTGTCACACAATTTCTGTTGTGGCTGGAGTTTAAATTGTAGGTTTAACCGAGACGTTTCAGACGTAACCTCCTTTTGTCTTTATCTTCAAGAGAAAACATGGGAGCGACAGTTCGCCGCTCTCGCTTTCAACAGACTCTCACAGAGACTATCTATAATTTTGGAAGTGCTGATTATGCTCAACTGAATTTTCACTTGGATATTTTATTCACATTTGTCCTCTGTGCACTCAAATCTGAATGGTTTTCTGCCTCCTATGGTAACAACATGCAGCCACGATAGTTTACAAAAACTGTGTGCTGTCCTGGAATGTGAGAATGAAGACACAAAATATCTTCTTCATCAGGGGAGTCCTGGTCAAAACAGCACAATTATACCGAGCTTTCAATAAAAACAACACAAGTAAAGAGCAGTAAAAAAGAGCAAGAGAGTGTAGGAAGAGGCCCGTGGGCCATACCAGCAAAATCCATAACTCATAACCCACAGGGAAGCTTTCATGACAGTTTATCAAATATCTTCAAAGTATGCAAGAAAGGCAGTCGATCATGTTCTCACTGAAGCCAAGGGAAGTTGTTTTTTGCGTGCTGCGAGTGTCTCTTCACTGTTTCTTGAGAAGAATTTTTCTGAGTGATACAGTGACCTCTTAAATATTACATGGGCTGTGTTTAAAATGGCCAACTACTTACTACTGGCATAGTGATTCTGGCAGAAAAATACCAAGGAGCAAGAAAAATCTGCAATATGTCAAAGATAAAAATGTAAACTGATCTGGATGAATTGTGCAGCATGCTGTCTGCTTGACATACTCTGTCCCACAAACCATTCTAATCGGCTCCTTTTCTCCTTCGTGTGATATAGGGATGCAATCTGTGCATTATTGCTATCTACTGCAAGAGTTTGGACTGGAATGAATGAATATGGATCAAAAACTGAGGAAACGTAGGATAAATCTGCTCAGTACTGTGTAGAAGACAAGTGACTACATGAGGGAACACATACATTACGGTGTGATATATTTTGATGCCAGTGATTATTTTCAGTTGAAAAAGACTATTCTGGCAAAGAAACTAATAAGCAGCTGAGACAACGTTGAGACAAATATCAGCATTTAATATGAACAGTCTGATTCACATCAAATGATTTGACAACTGACAGGAAACTGTTTCCAGGATGAGAATCACTGCGTTCATACATTAATGAATTCTGCATACTCTACTGTATACTGCTATTAAAAATACCATATAGCATTCAGTATGTGTAGCAAGTCGCAACAGCAAAAAGTGTAGTAAAACACTACACTGAACTCTGTAAACTCATGTCAAATCCACTGGGAAGATCAGAGTTGATGAAAAAATAGTAATAATAATAATAATAATAATAATAATAATAATAATAATTAGGACAGTGCCTTTTGGTTTCCATCCATCATCTTCCACTTATCCTGGAAGACTTCTCTCTCCCCAGCCACCTCCCAGAGCTCCTTTGGGGGGACCCCCAGGCATTCTCAGGTCAGCGGAGAGACAGGGTCCTTCCAGCGTCTCCCGGGTCTGCCCCAGGGCCTCCTCCCAGTTGGAGCTAGTTCAATCAGGAAAACGATGTCCAACCAGAGTGGTTGGGTGGCGGCACTCAACATCAGCGGTCATTCTTTTTGTCAGGGATTCATGCCGACTCAACAGTCTTTGTGCCAACGCAGAGTGAACGGACCTTTCCAGCAGAATGGACTTTTTCAAACTGAGTCAAAGGAAAATCAGCAGCCATAGGAGCAGGTTATATGAGGAGATGAGACAAGCCTGGCACTGGGATATTTGTCTTTTAGGTGTTGTTGTATAATGAACATTAATTACTACTGTATGCTCCACTCACGATAGGCTTTATACATCTATTTCTTTCACATATAAAGGAAGGTGATGGAAAATGAAATGTGTGACAATCTGTTCTTGCTTGGTGCCACCAGTCCTGATAAATCCCACAAGAAAGATGAACAGGAAAAACAAACCATCTTGGTTTTTTTCAGAAGTCATAACGATAGTAGTCCAGATGAACTGCATTCAGCTGATCCCCATGAGCCAGTAGATCTTTTTTTTTATTTAAAACTAAACTCTAAATCTAAAGTTACAACCACAGTGAAGCTCAAACCACCCACCCACATCAACTGCCAATTTTCTTTTGCAGAGAATTTTCCACGAGCAGGTTTACACTTTTCTTTGGTCAGAATCATTCAATTTACACGCCTAATATCTGTCTACACCCTGCCAGAGAACGTTCCACACATATACGCCCTCGTGGGTCCATCGACAGCCACCGCTGGAAGCCTGTGGTCTGCCAGAGAAAAACATGTCCATAAGCCCGAGTGCGGCTTTACCTCGGCTGCAGCGTGGTACTGTCACTTTCCACTGCGGGGGTGTAAATCATCTCTGTGAATCTGTCCATCGCTGTCACCAGAGATCTACATTGGCATATTTCCAGCAACAAACAACTCTGTGGTTCACCATCATTTTAACACTTTCACCAGGTTTCACTCTCACGTCAGTGAGGAGCTACTGTATGTATGGTGCCCTCACTGGCCACTTTATTAGGCGCACCATTCTAGTATTTGGTTGGACCTCCTAGCTATCATGAGGCAGTATAGTAGCAGTACTACTCATGTAGGCTGTGATGCTCAAACAATACACAGTTTGGACTAAACATGCTAACACATGCCAGCACCAGCAGCCTGAAGAGTTGATACGAGGCGTCCCACGCCTCAATCTAGCAGCGCTGTGCGACCGGACAGAAGCATTTCTCCGGTCTGTTTTCCATGATCTAATTCCAAAACAAATGAAGGTTGGCTCGCCGAGCTCGGCATACAGTTTGTGTTTGGGACTAGCACCGTTGACTATGGTTTTGGAGACAGGGTCCTAAAAATTCAAAATCAGCTTCAAAATCAGGGCCAGTTAGAATAAGCCTGAATCTGTGCAGAGCTACTCTAGTTGTTCATATTGGGGATTATTTTGATCACTCATTGCTCTTTTTTGTTCATTTAGTTATTTTTTTAACTTTATTTTCAGAGCTCAGGTTGGCGTAGGTCTGTGTCCCTGCCGAGTGTGATTCTAAGTGCATTGTTGCTCAGTTCTATTTATGTTTTTGAAATATTTTAAATGTATTCATGGAAAGCCCTATGGGATGAACAATTGTCTCGTAGTCAAGGGGTCCAACACAAAACACATACGTCAACCCACACACACAGCAAAACAAAACCCATGATGCAACATGACACAGACAGCATAATCACTGAACAGCATGGTAATCAAATGAAATGTAAATTAAACTTAATCAAACGTAACTGCTTCTTATTCATGAATTACGTCCTCGTAAATACACTAATCATCATTAGACCTAATTGTTGACACATCATAATAAGTTGTATTTATACCGATGGAGGATATAAAATACGTACTGAATTTTCACTCCATGTACCCTGTTAATGTTTAACTGTTTTTGTTTTGGCTGCTGCTACAAACTGCCCAGGTCCAGCTACACGACCGTCACATGTTGTAAATCTATCCTTCATCATCTCTGACAGGGCTGGAGTCTAGTAAAGGAACCCAGTTTAAACACGGTGTTACGACTGCCAGGGAAAAGACCCAGTCGCAGAACACAGAGACCAAAACGCTAATGTTCAGTTTCAGGAGTTTTATTGAGAGCAGAACAAGGGAAAGGATGAATGCAGGTGGAGCAGCAGGAGGACCAGACGGGGCTGGAACAGGAGCTGGGAGCGGGCAGAGTGGAAGAAAGGCTTGGTGAGACGCCAGGTAAGATGAGTTTTCACAATATAAAACTGGAGGTACTCACAGATAGCTGGAAACCTGACTAACAGGGGTTGAGACCACAGTCTGAAGCCGGGGTATACAGTATGTAGCAGTGGTGATTGCTGATGACGAGCAGCTGAGTCTGGCTCCTGTACACCTAGCTTCACTCCTGCAATCAAACCCCCCCGCCCCCACACACACACACACACACACACAGGGAAAGCAGCTGGAGAATAAAGGGGGCAGATACAGTCTGTGACACACAGAAAAACATTGTTTAGGGAGATTTAAGTGTAAAATTAAAGTATAAGTTTAATAATGACACAACTCACCTTCGATAATGATGATGAGGACAACAGAAAAGGGTTTTCTGCTGAGTAAATATCCCACAATATCCACTGACATACTGCACACAGCAGACAGTAAAAAAAAATCCTGTATTTTCATCGATCCATCCATCTGATAAATTCTAGATGTTGGGAATTTCTGTACCATCCACTTCCAGTACAGATCTGTGCCCTGTTTGACTATTATCTGCTCTTCCTCCTTTGTCAAAACACACGGTATCTTCTGCTTTGATGCTGCATAAACCACGACAATCAGTTCTTTTTTCATTTGTCATGTGTAATCTGTAGTGGTCTCTGATGTCACACAGTCCACGTCAACTATAAAATCAACTTTTCAAAGTTCGAGCTGATCAACACTGCACGTTTCGCTATCGGCCTCTGTTTTGGTTTCTGATTGGTAGCCAAAATCCACACTGTGCGGCCTGAGACGTGCAACTCGCTTCTAGCCGAACTGCACAGCATAACAATACTGCAAGCTCAAACCTCTGAGCAGCTGATGAGAGACAAGACAAGGAGCTAGAAGGCACACCACTCGAAACTGACGTGAGGTTTTAAGGCAGAGGAGTTGCCAACATCTCTATTGACTTTGGGTATGTGAAGGAATGGTTGAGTGAGTATGGGGACATATACTGTAATCAGGGTAATTAAGGTGGATGCATTTAAAGAGATATTGTAGCCAGTGATAGTGTCTCCGTACACTGTACATACGTTAATCAGATGAAGGACATTTTGAGCCTATTTCTGTGTAAGGATCACATTCAGACCTGGTCTCTGTTTTTCCTTTAATGCTCATATTTCTAGCCTTGTGTCTTTCTGACTGCAGAACGTTTTCCTGCCTGAAGACATTTTTTTGATATTTTACTTCATCATGTGAATCCTAATTGAGTCTGAAGCTGCGGTTAATCGGCGGTCGATCCTTCCTTTGACCAGTGTTAATTTTTGTGGCTGCCGCGCAGTCGATTTATAAAAAAACAAATATTAAGACAGGCAAGGCTCTGAGTCGCCTTCAGCCAAAAAAACCAAAAGGGGAGAAACTGAACCCAGGCTGATGAAAACATATTCTTGCTCGGGTTATGTGGGGACACCACCAGAAGAAAGATCAGGACTCGTCTGGCTTTTCTGACTTGCAGTTAAAGCACCAGCTGACATCCAAATGGGAACAAATGTGGAACTAAGAACCAGCACTGGCTTCATACAAGACCCTCACATACTTTACTGGACATCTGTCTGCACCTGCACCAGCTTTATGACCATTTATGTAAGAAGGCATTAATATTCACACTTCACTTTCCGAGTTTATCAACCCTGCTTTTTTTTGGGGACTAGTACATTAACTTTGAATCACTTTACAGTCTAATAAGGCACTTGAAAAAAAAAAAAAAACAAAAAACATGACGATGCCATAAACAGTGAAAAAAGCTGTAAAAGAGGCAAGAGGGTGCAAAGATGCAGCACATTCAAAAGGTCATAAATGATGCAACAAGTGTCATAAAAGTTGCAAGAAGAAGCAGACAGTGTAAAAGATGCAACGAAATTAAAATGTTGCAAAAGATGTCACAAAACAATAATTACAAAGCAATAATAATAATAATAATAATAATAATAATAATAATAAATATGATGCAACAAAAAATTAAGTAATGCAAAAAGGCAAAAAAATAAACACATTGCAATCCAGAAGATCCAACAAAATGTTAAAAAAACAACAATAAAGATGTGAAAGACAACAAAACAAAAATGTCAAACATACAACAATGTTAAACTGCTATAACAGATGCAACAAATTCAAAATGTCATAAATAATGCAACAAGTGTCATAAAAGGCGCAACAAAAGGAAGACAATGTAAAAGATGCGAAGAAATTAAAATGTTGCAAAAGATGTTACAAAACAAAAGTGCAAAATATAAAGTAATGTGTATGTAGCAACAAAAAGAAAAGTAGTGAGAAAGGCAACAAAATAAACACTTTGCAATCTAGGAGATCCAACAAAATGTAAAAAAAACAAAAAGCTGCTGCCAATCTATGACTTTTTTCCTGGCTAACAACATGACGTTCTTTAATCACCATGCATTGCTTCCCTACACGACACACCATGGGGCCACAGTGTGGGCTGTGAATGCATGCGGCACCCACTTGGAGGGTATCATTGTTGGAAACATAGAAGGGAGGAAGCTTGGCATTAATGAATTCATAGTGACATGACTGTTACGGTGTAACCCCCACTGTCTGAGTGCCTTGTGCCTTGTGGCCTTGTGCATATGCAGCCCACAGCATGTCATAAGGAAGTGCTGTATGCTATGGTGTCTGGTTAAAACTACTGCAACTGCAGATTTGACTGAAAGCAAAAACAATCACCACCGAAAAGACAATAGAAGATTTTAGCAATGGACCATCTTGGTCTAAGATTTATGAGACGAAAAGGCTTGTCCATCAGAACATGGATGACTCTGTGTCACCAACTCCCTACCGACTATGAGGGAAAAGTTACAAACTTCGGCAAATTCACTCACGGGACCAGACGACATCATAAACATGGATGAAGTACCT
>JAQQAE010016968.1:0-11614 GCA_029823295.1 Pseudamia nigra
GGGGGGGGTCCTGTGTGTGTATTTGACGATGCCACACAGAGCTGTGACGAAAGGAGCAAAATACAGACATTTGACACACACACATCCACACACAGATCCAGGCACGCAGAGCAGTTTTTCAGCTCATTAGGCAGAGGGTTGCGTGTCGAATCAGGTTTTGTATGCATGGTGCAGGCTCATTATGATCTAATTTACCTTTAGTGGTTATTCAGCTGGGCCAAGAGGGAAGGAAGAGGAAAGGGGAGGATCCGAAGGGGGAGGGAGGGGGAAAGCCGAGGTGGAGGAAGGAGGGAAAGGGAGTCAAGATGAGTGATGGAGAGAGAAGCACCACCTTTAGGAGCTGGTAGCAGTAAGTTACCACTGTGTCATCCTCAGACTGCAGCTCTTGGGCCATTCATGGAGTAAAACTGGAATAATGTAGATTTCAGAGAGTTTAAGGTCATGGCTTGTTGTTATTTACTTGTAGATTCTCAATTTAGATATTGTGGTAATACTGTACATCATGCATTGTTGTGAAGCCTCTAAAACCCAGCTTTACTGATTATTTTTATTTGTATAATACTTGATTATTCTCTTAATTTTTTATTTCTTTATTTTTTGCGATTTTTGTACATATCCTCAATTATTTTTCTTTATTTTAGAGATTAAGTGGATTTTGCGCACTGACACAAATTAAATGTTTATTTTCAGGCGACCCTAAGGGGAGCAGCTGAAAGGAGAAGAAGATGTGACTGAGGATTAAGTGATAATTTTTTTGTTGTTTTGTTTATTTTGTAGATTGTTTTGTTACATTTTTACATTTACTTGCTTATTTAGTTAATTTTTTGGTTTATTTGTAGTTTTTCAACTTGTGGATTATTTTGTACATTTTCCCTGGTTAGTTGGGCAGATATTTTACAACAACATACAACATACACTAGCTGAAACATGTTATTATTTACTCATTGCTACATGTGAAGTCTGTACATAAGAGGCCATTGCCTTTTTGATCCAGTGTCTGTTTTGTAAGAGCCCTGACAAGGCGAGTAAATGTTCAAAGACTGACTGACAAGTCCCGAAATCATGTCTGTTTTGAATGAATGACTACAGTACATATCAACACTGTTCCACTGTTCCATGTTTTTGCCATTTGTGGATAATGGCTCTCATTGTCATTCACTGCAAGCACTTTTTTACACAGAGCCATGTAGGTATGAGGCATTTTAAAAACCGTCACTTTAAAATTACATTTTGTGTTTACTTGTGTTTTCTTGAATTTATTATTTACATTTGTTTGATGATCTGAAACATTTAAGTGTGACAAATATACAAAAAGTAAGAAATCAGGAAGGGGCAAAGACTTTTTCACAACACTGTACAAAAGCATTAACTATGTTTAAAGAGGAAATTATACCTGAAAAGGGGAGTAAACAGTGAAAGATGAATGGACACATCTTTCCCACAGATTACCTCTGTACTGAGTGAGAAGAAAGGGAGGTGCATTTGTAAGATATGCTTCTCTTGGAGGGGTCTCCAAGTAATTACCCTTTTGTCCAAAAAGCAATGAAATAATAATAATCAAGCGAAAATATTGTAAAACTACCACAACTACAGTATATTCTTAGCACAGAATATGGTGTTTCATAGAAGATGTATATAGAGCAAAAAAAGCACCATAGATGTGCACAGCAATAGGCACAACATTAGAACCATCACATTTTTAATACAGGAATTGCCTAAACTTCCCAGCCATTTACTTTTTGCAATTTCTGCACACTTATATGCGGACAAATACCTAAACACTGACATAAATCAAGAGTGACTGTGCTCAAAACAATTAACACTGAGCAATTTATGTGTGTGATTGCAACGGACAAGCCCTCCATGACATCACACATACAGTATATTTCTGAAGAGTCCCGTGGAATCTAAAACAACGTGAAATTGGCATTCCTAATCCCCATGCTCCAAAAATGGATTTAGATGTGGACTGTGAGGGAAGTTGAGGTGGATTAAAACCAAAACTAAGCTATTGTTGTATCTGTCTGTACAGTGTAAGTTTGTTTCTGCTCTTAAAATAAACATTTTAACATAGGTTTTAACACCTCTTGTTGGAGCCCGGCCCCAGAGGACACTGACAGTATTGCAGTTTTTGACAAGTTCACAAAGATGGTTGTCACATGGTCTGCACCAGTGTATCACAATTAGTAAATCACAAATAACAGCAGATTACTTGTGATAAAGCTGTGCTATTTCCTGTGCAATTAGTGAGTGTGATCAATTATTAGTGGATCTGGTCCTTGGTAAATATATTTTTGACATGCTTTATCATGGTATCTTTTTATTTTAATTACTTTTTAATTTTGCATGACCTTAAAAAGGCAGTCGGTGCTCAAAAACCCTTCCAATGTGGCTGAATTACAACAATTCTGCAAGGATGAGAAGGCCAAAATTCCTCCACAGTGCTGTAAAAGACTCATTGCCAGTTATCACACGCGCTTGATTGCAGTTGTTGCTGCTAAGGGTGGGCCAACCAGTTATTAGGTTTAGGGGCAATCACACAAATATACAAAAAAGTAAAGACATCAGGAAGGGGGCATACACTTTTTCACAACACTGTAGTTGGATGTTATGGGCAATGATTGACATAACCAACATGAAGGCATGGCTCCATCCTACCTTGTATCAACACTTGTACCTGCTGGTGGTGGCCTGTTTTGGGACCTTTGGTCCTAGTGGGATTGTCCGAATGCCATAGCCTATTGCTGCTTTCCATGTCTACTTTACTGTTCATGGAAGAGAAAAACCTCCAGCAGAACCAGGAAGGTGGCCATGTGCCATGACCATTTGAGGTTTGTGGATAGAAGAGATAAAGAAAAGAGCAGAGACAGAGCAACAAATGACATTGCCACAGGATAACACAGAAAGATGGTGACCAGCAAAAGCACATCAGGAACATGCAGCGAGAAAGCACAAAACTGCAAGGAAGCCACAAAGTTTATAACATATTAATATGTTATTAATTGTTGTCCCGAGGCTGTAGGCCTGACTCTGATCCAACCTTCACTCACATAAAGGCTTGGATGTATCTGAAGAAACACATTATACAGAAAAAATAACATGACGATTACCTTAACTTAAAATATAGTAGGGCAGTTGTATTTTCCAGTGACAACATTTTCTAATGTTCACCTTTAAATAACCTGTATCACGTCGACATTTTGAAACTCCCAACAACTCTTCTTCTCACGTGTACCATCATGTGAGCAGTTAACTTTAGAAAATAACAGTATGTATTGTTAATAATTGACTCCTTATCAGTCATCATATTGACCCCACTGTTAATGCTTTTTGGAAAGGTATCTTTGCATGGGCTTTCTCGTCTTTGTTGGTGTGTGTGTGTGCGTGTGTGTGTGTGTGGGTGTGTGTGTGTGCTTGGGATGGGTGGAGTGAGTGCTTTGTTGTTGGTGTGTGTGATTGGCAGGTGGTCAGCCCTCCTAGCTGGGTGCTGAAACTGACTGACCAGCGCCATATGGAGGCTTTTATCCCTACACGCTGACCACGACACACACTGCTGCCTCTGGACACCACTCTTTAACCAATTTAAGACACTCCAACAAAAGACCATGGACTCACATATTCTTGCACCACAGACCAGCGTGGAAGTTGAGCTTTAAC
The DNA here is from genome assembly GCA_029823295.1 of Pseudamia nigra. Classification (NCBI taxonomy): domain Eukaryota; kingdom Metazoa; phylum Chordata; class Actinopteri; order Kurtiformes; family Apogonidae; genus Pseudamia; species Pseudamia nigra. The sequence goes on from JAQQAE010016968.1 coordinate 3,658, forward strand.
CAGCTCCAGGGGTGTAAAGTTAGGACCACTCAGCTTTTGTGTCATACACACTCGTTCTGTTGAAAATATTACAGTAAAATGACGAGAATAGAGTTTATTTTCATCAAAATGTGCTCCATCAATATCACTGACATACAGTACGACCTTGTACAATACAAATTTAGAGTCAGGATCCAAAATGGGTTGTGGAGCCTTTTTATTGGGTCACTCACTCTGTTCATTATGTCATTCATTAGGACTCAATTACTGCATCCATTTTTGAGGGCCTGAATGTCTGTGAAAACTCCCAAAAATTTTACAGCTGGCAAAAATACAAAATACTAGGGCTGTCAAAGGATTAAAATTTTTAATCTGATTAATCACAGGGTAACTGGATTAATCTTGATTAATCACTATTTATACCCATTCATTGTTTTTAATTTTGTGGCAGCAAAAACACTAATGACAGAAGGTGATATATACACTTAACATGTTTATTTCATACTATTAAATGTGTCTAGTTTAAAGGAGTTTAGTTGCAGCTGCCATTTTACATGCACTGTCTGTCCCTATAGTTGTGATTTTTGCTTCAATTGCCCACTCATGTGCCCTTGTTTGGAATTGTTTAGCACATGCCTTTGCAATGCCTCTGCTCTGTTTTCATCATGGTCAGTGCAAATGACTTCAGTTCTCATGCGGTAGTAATGTGATGTGATGTGACACCTTGGTGATGTGACACAAAAATACAATAAATGAAAACAGCTATCAGAAAGACAACCAGGCTGGATTTAAGGAAACATATTCAAAAGTAAATACTGGTCACTTCTTACCAAACAGTAACCAACTACACATAATAAATGATAAATGTTCATAAAACCCTGGTTTTGTACAATGGAGTTCCACTCGCCACAAAATGTATTTTTTCTTGCTAAAATAATTGAATTAGCTGAAATAATTTATATCGTAACTTCCATTTAAAGCAGCTTACCACAGAGTTAGATTTAACCGTGTTCATTATGATGAAAAATGCATATTTATGCCTTCAGATCTGCCATTCGCCTAGAGACGGCATCTTGTTTTTCCTGTGGAGAAACAACAGCAAATCAGGAGGGGGAGCTAACGTCAATTGACCACTGTTGGTTTGCCGGCAGACAGTTGCATTGTGGGATTCTGAGTTTTGTACCAGTAATCAGTGTTTAGTCCACGCCAATGGGTGTAATTGTTCAAAATCTTCAAAAAGATCAGGGGTGCTATGGTGCCAGACCAATGGGAAGGGGCCTTTTTTTAATTTGGTGGTGATTTTTGCCATTTATTTGATCTTGCATTTTAACAAACTTATTCTAGTTTTACTGAGTCAACTTCAAATTTGAGCTGTCAAAGCTAAATAAAATGACGATCCAGTGGCTTTCAAACCATCAATTTTCAAGACTCTACAGTCAGGGGAGAGCCATGCACTGCTGGCTCACTAAGGAATATGAAACTGCTCTTCATCCAATCTGCAATAACCTTGATGTGTAGAATAAGGCTACGTTCACACTGCAGAAAAAATCCAATTTTCTTACGGTATGGGACCCATATCTAATTTTTTATGACAGTCTGAACAGCACAATCCAATTTTTTCAAACCAGACCTACGCCGCTTTCATATGTGTTCCTAAAACAGATACGTATCTGATGTTTTTCAAAGTGGCCTCAGTCTGAACGGTCATGTCACATTTCATCTAACTTTTCCCTCATTGAAGTGAGACAAATGTCACAATGCTGTGCTGGAGGAGGCGGGACGCGGCAAAATCAGATGTAAACAATGGGCTCGGAGTCACTCAGTCTTAATTTTGTCAGCTCTGACTGCCCAACAACTTCAAAATTAATACACAAAACCTCAAATATAAAACAGGTGGTACTGCCATGAACCACTTTAACTACCACAGAAATGACAAACAACCCACCACAGACCAGTCTCCCTCTCAAAAAAATCCCCAACACAAGAGTCACCAAAATTCACTTTTTTTATGATCCTGGTGTGGAGCTGCACAAAAAACACATGAGGAGCAAGGTGAAATGCCATCACAAAGGAAAGGGTGACAAAAATTCTGCAATATGGTCAAAACGTAGGCATCCTCCGCAGGCATAGCTCTGTTATTCCAAGGGAAATTTAGGAAAAAGGGCGAAAACATCCTTTCAGATCTGTTCTGTTATTCAGGCTGCTGAATACGTCGTCTGCTCCCTGGGACCACGCATAGTTTACATCACATCCCCCTGAAGTCAACTCAGGTGTGTGAGAGACAGAGAAAATAATAATGCTGACAACAATGATACAAATAACAATAATAATAAATAATGACAAAAATAATAATAATGATAACAACAATAATATTGAAGTCCATCTTAAACTTAACAAGTATTTGCCCAATCATCATGAAACTTGGCAGACACATATATGGTAACTAGAGGAGGAAGCGAAGCTGGCGCCCTCTACTGGCTTTGGGATGTCATAGTACATTCATATGCACTTCATAGCTGACAGTACTCCAAAATAAAATGATTCCAAGATAATTGTGATCCAAGTGCATTTTCAAAAGGAGCGATGTGGAGCCACAACTATTGTCAGGAGGTGATGGGCAGAGCTTGGCCGTTTATAAGATGCAAACTAGATGTTGACAGATGAAATTCATACGTTTTTCAGCCATTTTGTTCGTTAATCAAACTTGAGCAGACGTTACTCAGACGTATTTAGACGTTACTCATCCTGTTCTATCAACCGTCCATGACCAAAACATATGACTTTGCCGCCATATGACACTGTCTGCTGTAAATATTTAGATGGAGGCAGACGGAATCGTTAAGTGGGACAGGGCCTTAAGATGTCAGAATAAGAAAAGTATTCTTTTACAATAATAGTGTGTGTTTTCCATGTAAGTGGCCTATAACACTAACAGATAATGCTTATTTTACACATGAAATGTAACTACTTGTCAAGTCTCATATGATCTGTCTGACCATTTTTTCTTGACTTCTGTGGGTGTGCTCTGCTCTGACCCCACAGCAGTGACAGCTTCCCTCTCGTTTCCCTCATACTTGGCAGATATCCTCCATTTTTTCTGTGTGCAGCTGTTCACCACAGTCCCCACTGAGTCCAGCCTCCCTCCAACCACCAATCCAGCTGTTTTACATCTCCCTGTCTGATACTGCCTCACCAGCAGACCGCAGCATAAAAAAGTGCCTTTGAAACCACTGGCTGGTAAAACATGCAGCATCTGCAGACGTCAAAGGCCGTGACCCTCCAAAAGAAAAAACAGGTGGCTTTCCTTTTGGATAGAGTGCATCTTTGTTCTGGGACCAGTTCTTCTTGTCCTCCAGATGTACACCGAGATATTTGTAGCTGAAGAGGTGACTTAGCCTTTTGGAAGTCCAGTACCATTTCCTTTGTCTTGGTGGTGTTCATTAGGAGGCATCACCTGGCTAACATTGTCAGTGTCCCACATCTCAGAATAATTGATCTTGGCATCTAACATTGATGGGTTAACTTTGGAGTGACTTGCAAACTGTGCGAACCGTGTGCACCTAAGCCAAGTTGATACCCTTACATGTACATTCACTTGCCACTTTATTTAGTGCACCTTGCTAGTACTTTTGCCTTCAGAACTGCTTTAATTCTCTATGGCTGTGAAGAAAATCAGCTTCACTTTCATAAACTAACCAAAACAGATCACACACAGACTCAGATTCTCATTTTCTTCTTGCAAGAGGGAGAGTGTCACTGGGATGCAGTGACACTCTCAGAGTAAAATCACACACGCGAAACGTCCAATCACATTTAACATACGTTCATGATGCAGTCATTACGCACAAGCATTAACTCCTCATTGGAGGACGTATGTTATGTCTCTACGCCACCTGCATGTGTGGTAATAATATCTTTGTTTATCAAGTGTAAGCAAAGCAAAAATGCATTCCCATCCCCGTCTGGGAAAAACACAGTGATTTGAGCTTTGTGACATGTCACACTATCTTGCTGGAATTAGCCACCAGAAAATGGATCCATTGTGGTCATAACGGGGTGCACATGGTCGGTGACAATACTCAGAGAGATGGTGGTATTTAAACGATTGGTATTAATGGGCTCATATTGTGTCGAGCAAATATTCTCTATACCATTACACCAGCAACCGAACAGGTGTACATAATGAAGTGGCCAGTGTTACGAGCTTTAATCCAACCGTGCTATTTCAGCCACTGGGAGTGAAAATATCAGCATCATCAGGAGCAGAATGAGCATAAAGCAGAAGTATAGATTATGTAGAAGTATAGATAGAAACACAGCATACAGATTTTTCTAGTTTGGTGTTGTTCACTTTGTTGCTCATTTTTGTGAGCCTTTGGTCAATAAAATACCTCTGTCCATTTCCTAAATTTTGCTCAGTTTTTCTTCATTTAATTATGTAGTGCAATTTCATCATTTTGATTTGATGAGTTTCAGCTTCATTTATAGACATGTATTTAATATGTAATGTTAAAATATGTTCAAATTTATCCCTGCTGTCAGTGGAAGGATGACCAGAACAGAATAATTTAGAAAACATCCCAATTATTGACTAAACAGATGTCAGTTGAACAATGTGTGAAGTCATTAAGGCAAATAAAAACGATCAGTATGTTGACCTCTGCTGAAGGGTCACTGCCACAGCAACCAGTCGCACAGGAAAAGGCTCCAAATCCATCCTGTCTCCTCTTAAATAGCAAGTGTTTTTCTTCATCAGGGCTTATCTTTAAACACGTAAACAGAGGCAGAGTCTTGTGTGTTGTTTTCTTCTGACTCATGTATGATGCTCATCATTAGCCATATTGTCTGCTCAGCACAGCATCCTTCATCAAGCTACACTGCCTGGCCAAAAAAAAAGATCATGACCGGTAAACACTTAGGTGTGTGGTGAAATCAAATTGTAAAAAACAGTAGAACCCAGGACTATGTTTAATAGTGAAAGTATCATGGATCATAAGCATTTTACAAATCACTTTATACAGTCTAACATTCTTTATTTTCCACCGTAAATACATAAAAATGCTATGACTTTTGGATTCATTTACAGTTAAAAAAAAAAAAAAAAAAAAGTACACCACATTGTAATGAAATTCTACAAATTAAGTCAGGAAAAGATGCATTACGCTGACTAACTACTGTAGTAGAATATGCTAGCTCAAACAGTGTTTTTTTTTGTTATAAAATTACATAATTGAGTCCAAAAATACTCAAGGCAACAAATGTAGTTAAAAAAAAACAAGACTTTATTGCCATTTTCCACTATAGATTATACAAGGAAAACTGGAGAGCAACAATGTAAGACTACTGACAAGTGAATTAAATACAAACCAATGTTAACCATTTCCTTTCAACATTCAGCTACAGAACAGATGACTGACAGGGCAACTGCCACTGTCATTGTAGTCATTGTTGGTGGGAACCCCCCCCCCAAAAAACACAATGACTTCATTAAGCAGCTTTTTTTAGTAACGCAAATTTTATTTACAGGAGGAAAATAAAAACAATCACACTGTTCATGCCATGGTCTGTAACCCTAACAAACAGAACACGGCATCCTTCAGCTGGATTAAGAGCAGAGAGTAGTTTGGTCAGTACTGCTGTTCAACAACTGATGGAGGCCTGAATGGACAGCATTAGTACGTACACTATTTACAGTCCACACAGCACAAATCACAGTAGAATGAAGCAATGTGCATCTCCATTCACACCATCGCATTCAGGATGAATTACGCCACTACGCTTTTAAAATAAAAGCCATGGATGGAACTGAAGAACCTGCTGTCAGACAGGGAGCAGTGAACTCAGCAAAGCAAATGTTCAGTGATTGGACAAGAAGGAAAGAAGAGGGAAGAAACACTTAAAATCAGTGGTTAAAAAAAAAAAAAAGTCTTAGACAATAATAGACCAGACACTTGGGTAAAACAGATGAACAAAGGTCTAGAAGTGGCAGAAGAGAGACATGCTCAGTGTGGAAACGCAGACTGAGTGGTTCAAGTATTTGCACCGAGTGATTCTGGAAGGAAACTAAGCATCATGTGGTTATTTGTCCTCAACAAAACTGCACTCATTTGGAAATTTTACAGTGGACACTAGCCAGTTTCCTGCCAAAACCTTAATTACTTGACAGACATGTACCCTGTATTTGCAAACCAACCAGTGTTTGCAAGCAAACTGCAGTGCATTTGTAACCGTTTTAATTTTGTTTTGGGAGAAAATATCTGCACTTAACTCAACTGACAGCACATCTTTAACTGTTCCCATGTGCAGGAGGGCTCCGACAGACCGGACTCCACGCACTGTCAACTGGGATCAGCTTTTCACATGTCACGGTTAGTAAGGGAGTGGAAGTAATAAAACAGTAAATATGTACAAATGTTTTTAGCAGTGATGGTCAGAGACAAAAAGACAGGGCCACTATTTCCATTATTTGAATAGAGTCAGACTAAAGAAGGTGAATGATGAAAAATGAAGCCTGGACAGGACGGAACATGACAAGATGAAACTGTACAGGTTGACAAAACAACATCCGCTCATCGTTTACCCCGACAATGGAATTTAAAGTACAAAATATCGGAAGATGACGGAGTTAGAATATAAAAACACTTGGATGCTTTCTGTAGGGCGTGGGTTGCATGTGGTGGCCTCATCTACAATCTGTTTCTAGTAACATACAGGCACAGTGGGTGGAGTCAGGTTTACATTTGATGGTGTACGTCTGCCACCTGATTTGTTAATCATGTGCAACAAGGAGGGTCCAAGTGCTTTTTTAAAATTTATTTTAGGACATGAATATTGGGGCAAGAGATGAGGTGGGTTTGGATAGAGGGAGGGGCCTGGTGATGGTGGTCCTACTGCCGGTTGCTCTTTATTCTCTCCAGGCGTTTCTTCAGGTCGTCTAGGTTGGCTGCGGGCGAGGAGGAACGTGTGTGTCCATGGGTCGGTGAGTGTGTGTTGTGCTCCTGCTGGTACAGCTCTCGGGACTCTTTGAGCTGTGACAGCTTGCTGTGGAGCATGTCTGTAGACGAGGCCACTGATGGTTTGGATGACAGCAGCGATGACATGGGGGCACGCTGCTGAGGCTCGTCCTCGCCTCCAACACTCTGCAGGACAAGTGATGAACCACAAAGATGAGATTGTCTCAAAGTGCTGCCTGTGTTACTTGAACAAACATTTTCAATAAATCCACGAGAATTTCCTTATTCACATTTTAGAATAGTGACCTTGAGACTCTTGAGAGATTCTATCTGTAGATTTCATTAATATTACTGAGTGCATTAAGTGCCAGCAAAATTTTAATCAGGGACAGGAAATGGTGCCATTCCATTACTTCTCTCTCGTGTCTTTACCACTGTCTTTAGCTTGTTTTCAACTTCTAAGCTTTGTAGTTTCTCTCGGCACAATTTTTCTCATTTGTTAAGTCTGCAGAGATTCTTAGTGTTTTCTGTGAAAATTAGGTTGTTGTTGATTCCCAAAGATATAGGGCCGAGACATTGTACGTCGTCTTTCAGCCACGCACTAAAGCAGGCGTTTTCACTGAAGAAAAATCATTGGGAAGGAATTTGGTGACATCAACCGCCGAATAGACTGGTTGGAAAGAAAAAGTGCAGTGTCTGAACATTCCATGGCAACGATTGAAGACCCCTCATGTAAGGGCTTTTAGCTGCTCTGTACACGCTGCAGACTTCTTAGCTTCTGTCTGTAAAACTAGCATTTTCTTTCTGTGCAAGATTGCGTCTGGATTTCATCTAAATTCTGACTTAAAAAAAAAAATTAAGCTTGTTTTAAGCATCCATCTGTAAACTTTGCAGATAAGCTAAAAACAAACTACTGTATTTTTCGCACTATAAGGCGCACCCTCAAAAAAATAAGTCAAACTTTATTAAAAATTAAAAATATTATAAATTAAACATTTATTCAAGGCTTTCCACAATAACAAAAA
>JAQQAE010016969.1:0-11614 GCA_029823295.1 Pseudamia nigra
TAAGGCCTGTTCCTGTGCAGCCATGATGAGTGCCTCTGTGCTGTCCTTTAGTCCAGATCTTTCTAGCCACAGGTAGGATTTCTTGATATCAGCCACTTCAGTTGTTTCGGTGGTACATCCCATGTAGGGGTTTGTCCTTGCATGATGGTGCCTCCAGTACTTCTTCCTCTGTTCTCCATTGTCTGAGACATTCATTAAGCACGCCAACTGTTGAGGCCTTGTCCATGATGTACTTTTGCATCTTGGATGTTTCATCCTGGAAAGTGGCTCTCACACTCACTGGCCCTCAGCATCCTTACTTACAGATAGTGTACAGTCTCAGGGTGGAGGAAGGAGGTCAACATTAGCTAGCATTAGCCTCTGGGAGACCATAAACAGCCGTGCCACTTACAGCCATAGGGTACAACCATAGACTGTACATATTACTGGACAAAGTGACTGTGACATCACCCACTAGTTTCTGAAGGGCCATTTTGAGGCCAATGGGTTGTCACTACCTGGACGGCATCTTGGAGCCAAAAAACAGGACGTAACCACATTTGGCCGAAAGGCAATGGGGCTAATTGAGCATTCATGCCAGGGCACTCATGGGAAAGCTAATATTAGCTGCTAGCTTACTGATGCGGTAAAACTTCACCACGCAATGTCAAACAAACTCATATTACAATGTTGTTAATGTAAACACTTATCCACAGCTGCAGTCGAGTGTATCTCATGTATAACTGTGCCCATATTGTATAAATAGTAGATATGAAGGTCCCAATCGGTCTACGTGAACTAACAAGCTGTTCCCATAGCGACATGTCAATCAAACCCAGGCACAGCAGTGATTTGTTTGATTATTTGCTGTAATATCTAAATTACGGAGCAAAAAGTTAAAGCTGGACCACCACATAATTCATTAGAGGGTCCAGATAAAATATTTGAGACCATAACGACTCTTGACAAAAATGTATTCGCTTAGTATTTCAGATAGAAGTCACATGTATCTCTGTGGGAAAAAGGCTTCTTGGAGCCAGACAAATGGTTCCCCAGTGGCCAAGCAGTGGTATTACAACTTAAAATTACTTCCGCATCGGCCTCACTGAACAACCTGGGTCATTGCCCCCAGGTTGTTCAGTGAGGGTGAGGCCCACTAATATATACGTACTCTATGTCTACAACAGCAAACTGAGCAGGTGATTGTCAAGTGTCAAGCTGAATGGATCAGTAGTCATCAACAGGTTGGCTCTGTAATTATCAGTCATTGTTGACATACATGCACAGTCCACGTCCTTTGTTCTCATGTCATGGTAGCGATCAGTCCAGTAGATGGTGTGTCCTGCTGGCTGCACAGCAGCGTCGGGGATATTTCTCTGATTTTGGGTTCAATGGATTAGACGCTGGCTAAAATGAACAACAAATTCACAAAAATGATTAAAAAGTAAATCATTTGAATGAAAATGGACAAAAACTTAACTAAAAAAAAATCAACAATATAGTAAAAAAAGAACAAAATAGTGAAGTAAATGCATATCAACAAAAAAATGAAAAAAATACTGAGCAAAATAATCTACAAAAATGAATAAAATAAGTTAACAAATGAACAAAGTGAGCAAAACAAACAAAACAATTGAGTAAATGAATAAAAAATGGGAAAAAACAAACAAAAAACAATGAACAAAAAAGAATCAAGTAATAACCAAATAATTACCAATTGTCACATGCCATGTGATATGTAATGGCACTTCTTGTAGCTCACGACACTATTTTATTTCAGTCCAAAAATGTCTCTTTAGGTTGTAAAGTTAGCTGACCCCTGACCCACACTGATGGGATGACACGGCATGGACAAAGTGGTTGGTACGTTGCGCTCTAACCACAAAATAAATTAACTTCGGTTCACCAAATTAGTGTAAACATTGACCTTGGGACTAGTATCTGCGGCTATGTATATAGAGACAAAAGTTTAAAGGTCAAGGTCACAGGTTCATAAATGTTCCAAATCTGGCCTGTCAGGGAGTAACTTTACTATCAAAGCTCGGGAAGCCAAATTAGAACCTAAGTATGAATCAGCACAGATTTGCATTTCTGTCAAGTGCAGTTCTAGTTTTCTGTTCATTTTTTGCTCATTATCTTGTTTATTTTATTCAGTTTGGGATTTATTCCATGCATAGATGTTAATGTCGTGGTTATTATATTCACTTTCTTTATCATTTTGTTAATATTTTCCTATTTTCTTCATTTTGTTGACAGGCTGTGCATTTTTTCTTTTTGATTTAAGTGGAAATGAGCAAAATAAACCATTTTGCTGATTTGTGTTTATTTTGTGGATTTTATTGTTCATTTTGCACATCTTCTGGTTTCATTATATTGTTTTTTGATTACATTTTTGCTCATTTTGTGTAATTAAAGTGAATAAAGTGACTCCACTTAGCATAGAGAAAAAATAGATATTTTGTTTATTATGAAGTTTTGTTCTCACTTTGTTGCTTGTTTTGCTCATTTTTGTCAATTTTGATGCATACTTTATTTTCTTATGTCATGCCTAATGTGATCATTTCTTTCCCCATTTACTTGGAAATTTATTTCCCCATTTATTTATTTTATTATTTCCTTTTAATATCCTGTTCATTTTTGTGTAGATTTTTTTCCCCTTCACATTGCTCATGCTTTATTTTATTCACCGTCACTCCTTTTATGTCAAAAAGTGAATTAAATCATTCTGATTTTTGGCCCATTTTGTTGCTTTTGTTGTTCATTTTTAACATAGTTTGTCAATTTCCTTGTGTATTTTAATAATTTTCTCGATTTGTTCTTCATTTTTTTTTCGTATAAACGTATGCAGAAAATGCTGCTTTAATCACCAGAAACACAGCAAATGAAGTCCACTATTCAAAATTCAAATATCATCCCCTAATCTTCAAACAATACCGACGCCCTTCAGGCATTCAATTCAGTTCAATTCAAAACACTTTATCTCCGAGGGGCTACTGAAAGACACACAAATAGAAAAAAAAAACACTTCAGGGTGTTCCCCATTTATAAAATGTGAATGTTTATTAAATGTTGACAAGAACATTAAAAAACAGTATCAAGATTCAGCAAAACAATCTATAGTACTTCACCAAAATTAAAAAAAAAAAAAAAGGAAACAGAGTTAGTTCTGCGCTGGGACCGGAGGAATGTGAGGGCCGGGGGTCGGGGAGAGGAGACGAATGCAAAGTAATAAAGAGGCAGGGAGCTCGAAGCTGGAGAGAGATGAGAGAGAGGGGAGTTTCGGAGCCGTGGAGTGAGGGGGAATTGGCAGCAGAGGCTAAGGCAATTAAGGAGGAACACAGTAAGATAGAAAGTTTGGGGACCTGGGGGATCGATCGGGAGGGTGCTGATGCACTGTAATGAGCGGGATAACTGGGAATGATTAGAGCCTCTGATTTCACTCTTTTATCATCTCTTCTGTTGGAGACATAGCAAGCTGCAGCAGAGAGAGTGACTAAAAAAGCGTTCACTCAACAAAACCACAGAGGGGAAATAATGGCAAATACTTGTCTTTACATTTAAATAACAAGGGTGCAACATAGCATTAACATATACATTGAGCACAAGTCAGTGTCGATGTGAATAGAGTTAGGAGTGGGTTCTGAGGGCTTCAGGGGACGAGCGCAGGTCAACACAGTACCAGAGGGTGGTGTCCACTCTAATGGGTTCACAATCACAATAAGTAATACTTCATTATAATTATGTAAATCTCTCTGTTATCAACACAAATAGCAGGGGAGGCAAGTTGTACATAAGCATCGCATTACTTCAAAATTCCACAGAGGCGCGTTTGGCCTCCTGTCCTCTTGTCTGGCTCATGCACACGGGCATGTACAAGCTGAAGCATGTGCATAAATGTGTTCACACAGATCACTGTAGACACACACATACGCTACTGGGCAAAAGTATGGACACATCTTCTCATTTGGTGGTTTTTCTGTAATTTTATTATTTTGTGCATTGAAAACAAAGACATCCAAACTGGGAAAGAACGTGTGTGGAATTATGTAATAAAGAAAAATGTCTTAAGCAACTAAGAACATGATTTATGTTGCAGATTATCCAAAGTAACCACATATTAGCTTTTGTGACAACTTTATATTCTTGCATCAGATTTTTTTCAAGAACTGATTTGGGCCATTTCTTTCCTTCTTAATGTGTTTTATATTAGCCAGTCCCAATCGGTCAGGAGAATATATTTGGGTCACACAAGTCATCATTTCAAGCAAATAAGGGTGTACTCACGCTGGGAGTTCGTTCCACGCCTGGGCGCGTTTCACACCTTTAGCGTGGATTGTTTGAGTAATGTGAGTAGAAGCGAGCCGCGCTCTGGCACCGGGCCTCAGCGCGGTTGGAAGACGTGGTCCACGGCACGGCACGGTTGGTCACGCACGCGTACGAGCACGGCGACCGTACGTGACGATGATGTAAAATCACCACGTCCTTCACTACACCCATGTCAAAACAATGGCAGCAGCTGAAAAAATCTCCACCTGTGGGCAGCACGGTTAATTGCAAATCGTTGCCCTGCATTCTGGAGAAACCTGGGTGTGTCACTGGACAGTATCTGAGGGAAACGGCACAGACTTCGCCATGAAATTATTACGATCATCTGGACGATTCCTGTGTTGTGATCCATGATACCAAATCTGTTGAATGCATCGGCTGCAGCTTCTGATGACGTACACACAATGTACAAACGACGTGATGACGTCTGTACCAGACCAATCGAGCGTCAGCCCGCAGTGACGTGAGCAGAGACGCGCTGGGGACTGGAAAGGTGTGAAGTGGGCCCCGAAATACTGTATATTTTTATTGTTCTGAGCCTACCTTTGCTTAAATGCAATTATTAAGTGTTTACATGACAAAATTGTTATTTCTTTAGTTTACATCTCTTCAAAATTGGTCATGTACATCCTGACCAATCCTGTATATCCAGGTGTATCGTTCAATAAAGAAGATGGACAAAGCCGTTCAAGAAGTGAGCCCCACAAAGCTTTGTCTCCAATTTGAGCAGTTGGGAAGAGCTCCGTCAACATGAGACGATTTCTGAGTTAAATCGAGGAGGGGTTAACATTTCGGAATAGATCAGGGCTCTTTATGGACAGAATTTGGGGTCTGATAACTAAAAAAAATCAGGGGTCTCAATTCTTTTCTGCCTCTGTATGTAGGACTGTCTTATCTTTGTTTTGACTTCCCAGCACTGTGAGTTTGTCCTTGCAGCTGCAAAATATCCTTGGAGGAAATGTGGCCAGAGAGTGAAGTCCCTGCTTTTACCCTCCCCCTCTGTTTATCACTACACACTCTGATTTTGGGGTCAAAGTGAACTCTATGGATGTTGTGTCACCATGGCAACTGCCATGAGACTGTTTACATCTGGACTTTTGAGGGGAGAGGAGATGTGACTTCCTTATCAGGACTGATAAGACCACATTTGCATCCATGCTATCATTATTACACTCACCGCATGATCAAGGCTCTCTGAATCGTTGCTTTGTTATGAATGATTGTGTTGCAATATGTCCGCTAATTGTGCTTTAAGGTTTTTTTCTACATAACCATAATTATGCTCCGCTAATGAGCCTATTTCTGGTGACTGTGTTTTTTACTCTTCCAATTCTGTACCCACCACCACCACCACCACCACCCCCTGAACAATGAACAATGAACAACGGCAGCACGGCACTAGTTGCGCAGCCTCTGTCCTTGGTGTGAGGAATCTAATTGGCCCTTAGGGATAAGTAAAGAACTGGTGATTGATTGATTGATTGTATCTGTTCTAGATAATGATATAAGCCATATAATATCATAAAGATAATGATATAAGCCTTGTAATATCATAAGTAGCATTTGTAATATCATCAAAGTTTTTGTATTTGTATTTTAGTTAAATGTGTCTACTTTGGGCAATCTAAAATATAAAACATGCTCTAGGTTGTTTAATGCTTTTTTTTCCCTTCCATTTGTACTTCCATTTGTGTTCTTTCACAGTTGGGAGGTTTTCAGTATTAATGTACAATGTTGTAAATAATATCAATAAGGAAAAACCACTCAACAAGAAGGTGCATCCAAACTTTTGACTGACAGTGTACGTGCACATGCGCACACACACATACAAACCATCTAGCACGCACACATACAAACATTACCACACGTAGTTGAATTCCATGTTCTTTCAGTGGCTTCATACATTTGCTGCTCATTATGAATAGATACACTCTGTCATTCTCAGAGCTCGCACACTGTGCCATTACAACATTAACACGTACTTGTGTCTGTGCTTTGACGGGAGACATATACATCGCCAAGGTTGACAGATGGGCGATCGGAGGCGCTCCTAAACACCTGTGACGACAGGAAAACTCACAGCTGTCCCAGCGACGGTGATGTCCGGCGTAATCGGTCCTATGTGTTTACCCACTGTAATGTGGGGCGACACCCTCCAGTAATCATTCACAACTGTCTCCCAGTGCCTCCAGTTTCTGACACCAACATGGGCAAATGGTAGCCAAAGGCGGCGGCTGTGCCAACAGGTTCAAAATCCCCGTCAAATCTCTGTGCCTCTGGGTAAGATTTATTCTTGTGCTGCAGATTTGAACGGCCGTGTGCTTGAGGAATAATTGTATTCCTTCTTTTCCCTCGACCCTCAGAGCAGTCCCCCCTTGTGGCTCATGCCGAGAAAAGGGAAAAATTGTGGCAATACATCACCTCAGAAGTCCATGTGCTTGAGTTCTCTTTGTGTTTTAGCATAGTAAGAAAACAGCATCACATGCTCTAAAAGTCATACACACTGTACAATAAAATCTACAGATATTTTAAAGCTTTAAGTACATCCAAAAAAAAAAGGTTGATTCACGGCCTTAAAAAAGGGCAAGGGAGACGGAGAAACCTAAATGATACTCTTTCCCCCCACAGGTTGTCTTTGACTTTTTTTTTACTTCAGACATTTTTTTCTGTCATTCTTTTTTTTCCCCTCTTTAGGCGATTTTGTTTTGCTGTAACACTACAGATTTTCCAGTCAAAAGAAAAAGACAGTTGTCGAGAGCATCAAATCCTATTTTACAGCAACTTTCCATCAGAGAATTGGTGTCACACAAACAAACCCTGTACCAAAAGAAACAGAACAGAACAGAGGATGAACCACAACGGGGATGTGGGTTGTTGTTAGCAAAACTTTCCTTCGACAGGTCCAAGAATGTTCGATCAGCTCAACTGTTTGAGCCATAGATTCTCTGTTATTGTCTTTTACATGTCATTTTACATACATTACAAGGTTAGTTTTTATGTAAACTATTCAGATGGAGGGATTGGATGTACGTCAGCCATGCATCACGTTCAGTCTGACTGTGCTAAACACTGTAGTCGATCGACTCGCTCTACTGAACTCATGACAGGAAATTGATAGTGTGAGAGAACTCTGTCTGTCTGTCTCTCTCCGCCGCAGACAAAACACCCACATGATCACACGCGTGCACGTACACACAAAGTGCTGGGTTACCATCTGTGAGTGCTGCATCATTTGGCCAGTACTCAGCTGGCAGGCAGATCAGACAAAGTGCCCAATATGCTCCCTAATGGCTAAAGTCAGATGAATGAGATCCTCTGGTGCCTCTTCCTTTTTCTCATTCCTTGTTTTCAGCCATTATGCATCTCCCCTTATTCCACTTCCTCTCAGCCGCTTTGCTTCACTCTGTTCCCCTACTTGGAGTCATTTCACTCTTGTCAAATTGTCTTCGCTCACTGTCTCTGTCACCCCTGCGTCACTTGCCACTGCCCTGCTGAGATGTAAATGTGATAGAGTGAGCACTGCGCAGCCCCTACCCCCTGTGTCGTCCAGTGAGAAGTTTGTCCCATTATTATTTTTCCTTACAAACCAGCACTCATTTCCATGTACACTACCAGTCAAAATTTGGCCACACCTCATCTGTTAGTGTTTTTTTCTTTATTTTTATTGTCAACATTGCACATTAATACTGAAATCATCCAAACTGTGAAATAACACTATGGTATTATGCAGTAGTCCAAAGTAGCCACAGTGATTTATGTCATTTCTGGCCTTCTTAATGTGCTCTAGACAATCAGTTGTCTTGTGCAAAGGCAGGGTAGCCACTACAACTACTGTACAAATCCATATTATAAGAAAAAGCACTCATTTAAGTGAAGAGAAAAGCTGTCTAGCATTACTTTAGGAAATAAAGGTAAATCAGTCTGAAAAATCTTAGGAACTCTGAATATGTCCTCAAATGCAGTCGTCAAAACTACAACTATAGTGGCTGTAGTTGACAAGACAAATGATGGTCTAAGGTACATTAATAAGGCAAGAAATGACACAAACCACTTTGGCTGACTACCTTGTGAATCTAATGAGAGAATGTCATAAGTGTGCACAGCTGTCATCAAAGCTGAATGTGGCTACTTTGGACTAAAAAAACTCAATATGTTCTGGGTATTTAACACTTTTTTCTGCACTACATAAATCCGTATATGTTCTTTCACAGTTTGGATGTCTTCAATATTAATGTACAAGGTTGAAAATGATAAAAATAAAGAAAAAAATAAAACTGAAGGAGAAGGTGTGTCTAAACTGTTGACTGGTAGTGTGTAATACAACAAAAGGCAGTGAAAGGGAAACAAAATCTGCCATATCAGCACAGACAGAAGGTCGGAAAGAAATCACTGTTGTGTGATTCTGCAGGGGATGCTTGGACCACCAAGTACAAGCCATGGCACAGTGGGCTCGGAGATCTGTTATGCTGCTTTTGTGAACGGAATGATGAAGAAAAAGGGCATTGGTGTAACATTATTTTTTCAAAGAAAGGGACCTGGGGAGGGATAATGAGAGCCAGCATGACACTAGGAGCTGAGTGATGGAGAAAGAGGAGTGAAAAGGAAGCGAGACATCAGGAGGGGGAACTGCAGAGTCAGCTCAAAGAGGTATGTTTTAGTGAATAAACAATATCAAGACAAGAAACTCCATCTAGTTGTCAGAAGTTGTGGTTTGCAATGTTTCATTTTTTTTCCTCTCTTGTTCTCATTTACTCTCTGGGTCACGCGTAGGCCGTATCTTCATCTCAGAGAACTTGAGAGAGTACTGCCAGCCAGTCCAGGAGGACCACTCTATACCATCGGCATATGAGGTGTGCTGACCACGCAGGTACTGGCCGTTAAGGTTGGAGGTGTGGCAGTTGCGGTACCACCAGGCACCATGGTAGAAGGAGGCGCAGTTGTTCTCTGAGTGGTCGTTATCCCGGTCTTTGGTGGTGAACTTCATCCCGTTGTGCTTCAGCAAAGAATCACCTAGGATGAGGAAAAAGAAGTACAACACACTTTAAATATATCAGAACACACAGAAGATGGATGAGAAGAAATAAAGTTGAATGCCTACGTAAAGCGTAAATGGAAACAGAATATGAGGATTTGCGAAACACATAAAATTCCACATTTCACTGAAAATACAACAAAGACAACATGCCAAATGTTGAAACTGAGGAGTGTCATTGTTTGTTTGAAAATTTCAGGCTCGTTTTCAACATGAAGCCTGGATTACGCGTCACAAAAGTTTCAACAAAAGGCTGGAAAACTTGTGAAATGTTTATCCCTCCTATTATGTTTGTTTCTCAGGAACAGCAATGATGTTCCTGGGTCAATCTGACCCAGGGCATGTTAAGTGTCAGAAACCAAAATATTCAAATAACCACTGTTTATAGCTCATTAACTCTATTACTGACCATTCCACTTAATATTTATTGAAGTGGTGTTCTTTACTTCTCAAAGATCTTGGTTCAGTTCAAATAATTCACTCATTTTTTCCAAAAAACTTGTTAAAATGTTTTTTGATGTACACTGGAAACATCCTGTTTTACATGACAGAATTTTTATTTTACATTTTATTTATTTATTTATTTTTTATGAAGTGAGGTTGATAAATGAACATGAGACCCCTCCACTGTTCAAGGTCGAATTAACCCGCTGACTGAAAATCAATGCAAATGAATCATAAGGATTTGTATTGAATGTAAACTCTTTTTAAGCACTGTTCTTGAACCAGAAATGAACAAAAGAACAAAGTAAGACATCAGAATCCATGTACAGTATAATTATTTGTTCATTGCATTTTCCATTTAAAATAAGCAATAAAAAAACTAGTTTTGTCAGTGTTTGTTTCTAAAACCCAAATGAAACAATAGATAGTGACTCATTTTTTTAAATATTTATTTCATTTTCTCTACCTTAAATTTTACCACTAAATCGAAATGCAAAAGACAAGTCATTACCTGTTTCATTTCAGTGTAGCAAGATTTTTTTTTTTTTTATGGAAAATGAAATTAATGAATGATACACTGATAACAATTGTAATGTATTAAGCCAAGCTGAAGTAGTTTCATACCAGAAATGCTTAAAACTATCAATTGGATCAATTTGATGTGCAACATCACAGGAAGGCTAAAAAAAAACACTAGAGTATCCCAGAGAGTCTGACATAAAAATGACAATGGGTTCATCATTCTGTCAAAGACACTGTGACAAAGAGTGGTACAATTTTAGAATGTTTTTCAGTGTACAATTGCACAGAATATGGGGGGTTCACTTTCTACAGTCAATAATATGGCTGAGAACTCAGACTGGACAATCTTTGAGAGCCCCAGATGGCACTGCATCAAAAGCAGACAGGATTCTATCGTGGAAATCACTGCAGGGGCTCAACAACACTACCTCAGTTTGTCACTGCATCCACAAATGGAAGCTCCATGCAAAGAGGAAACCCCATATAAACCAGATTAAGGAATGGCGCCGTCATCTCTCCATATGAGTTTATTTAAGATGGGCTGAGGTGAAGGGGAAAACTGTCCTGTGGTCTGGTCTTCAATTCTTAAATTCTGTATAAAATCATGAATACTGAGTCCATGATTTTTGTTCATCCAGGTTACTACTATTGCTCAAGTCAAAGGCCAGCAACTCTTATGTAGCGGAGTGATGCCAAGTGCATTAGTCCACATGGCATGGCTAATCTGTAACAATAAAGCTGAAGAATCTAGGTTTGGAGCAACATAGGCTGTCAAGGGCTTATATTTTCCAGAGAAACCCTTGGATATTTCAGCAAGAAAGTGTTGAACCCACATTCTACACACATTTCAAACAGCATGGCTTCATAGTAAAAAAGCATACTAAACGGGCCTGCCTGCAGTCCTGACTTGCTGCCCATTCAGAATGATTGCTGCATTTTGAAATGTAACATATAACAAAAGGAGACAAACTGTTTATCAGCTGAATCACACACACAAAAAAATAGTCTCCCTTCAAAATTACAACAATTTGCCCCCTCAGTGTCCAAACGTTCCCAGTGTTTTGTGAAAGGCGCAGATGATGCAACAGAATGGTAAACATGACCCCGACCCAGCTTTTTTGAAATGTGTTGCTGGCATCCAATTGGAAATGGGTGTGTACTTTTCAGAATATGAAGAAATTGTTGTCTTTGAGGGGTTTCAGTGCTTTACAGTTCATTTCATTCTGTGTTTATTTACCGTAATTTCCGGACTATAAGCCGCAGCTTTTGTCACACATTTTCGACCCTGCGGCTTATACAATGATGCGGCCT